>JAWJED010000046.1:1586270-1656947 GCA_033675135.1 Frankliniella intonsa | reverse complement strand
TGCGCCCTCCAGACCGGCATATCGCCGGATCCGACTGCACAAGTGCAATTCAATGGTGCCCGCTGTTTTGTTTTCTCCGAATCGTATTTGAACAAGTCAATAGGGCATATCTCGAAAGTTCTGACAATCCCAAACTACCCTTTACCGTACATCGTCAGAACGGTCCCGTCGAGTGCAAATTCAATGGCGTTACCCGAGGAGACAAGGGTTCAAACAATTTTGAGAATTATGGCATTGTTATTTTTACCAGAAAGCGCCGCAGAATAGGTAGATGCTGCAGGCGCGTCACGGCGCCAACAGAGTTTCGCGAAATATCGCGAAGCCTGTTACGGGAGACGTGGTCTGGCGTACATCTACCAAGTAATAAGTGTTAAAACCTAGGGGGCCGTTTAACGCGTTAGCGTTAGAATTTTTGCATTTGCTAACCCAAAATATTGAACAGATCTGAGTATTTGCCTCACTACACATAGGATGTATGTTATGATACATTTGCCAAGTACGATAAATTCTTAGTAGAAGTATGTGTAGGTTGTATGGACTTCAAATTGGATAAAAATGGATAACAGTGTTTGAGAATATCCTGTCCTACCTATTTTATATTATAAAAATTAAATATGCAGAATTTATAAGACTGAAGAGATACAAATTAGAAAAAGACAAAACAAACTATCAAGAGAAAAACTTTATCCCTGTATTTGTTAGACGAGCGATGGCCAGTATTACCTCACTGGTCCGGATTTGCGTCCATGTCTGTTTGTTTGTTTGTTTACTATTTGCTCTGTCTGTACGCACGTACCT
Source organism: Frankliniella intonsa (assembly GCA_033675135.1). NCBI lineage: Eukaryota > Metazoa > Arthropoda > Insecta > Thysanoptera > Thripidae > Frankliniella > Frankliniella intonsa. Next base: position 1,656,149 of record JAWJED010000046.1, on the reverse strand, counting down.
TCGAGAACGACTTGAGATATCCACCTGAGTTTTACAGTAGCTTCTTTACACATAAATAGCTCGGACGAGTTCGTAAATGATTATTCTGGCTAAAATTATTTACACCGTTAAAATTAATTGGTACATTTTTCAGAAAAACCAGTTTCAAAACGTAAATCATTATTTTACAGTTTTCTTAGGGGTAGCCCGGCGAGTTGCGATCAGGCGAGCGAAAATTTCCGTCCGTTTGGCCGTATCTCTTACCATTCAAGCGCTACAGCGTGACAAAAGGAAGAAAGAAAATTCCTAAAGTGCATGTTGGGTGTCGTTTTCCGATGTACAGTTGTACTCTTGATTTTGCTTGTGATTTCTGCGCGCAGAGTCCCATCCCCACCACTTCTTGAGGACAGGCCCGGGAGTACCCGGGCGGGGCGACCAGCCGACCCTCAGGGAGCCGGGCGGCAGGGGATTACCGAGGGGATTAAGCTGCTTGGCGGAGGGTGCCGCATGTTCCGTTCGCATAGTGTTCCGTTCGAAAAGTTCAAGATATTGTTTAAGAATCACGTTGTACGTGAAAAAATAATGCGATCAGGTCCAAACAGCTTGTGAAAATATTCCAACTTTTAGTCGCTTTTAGTGCCAGCATTTAATAAATCAGAAGAACGCGGAACTCGTCAAAAAATACCCTGCAAACGACACCCAACATGCCAATTTAGGACTTTTTCACTTCATAGAGTCACGCTGTAGCAATGAAACAGTTGAAGATACGGCGACGAACGGACGGAAATTTTCGTGAGGCGCCATAACAAATCGAGTTTACCCTTAGGACACTGGCCATAAAAAATATTTATTTTAAAAATTATTATTTTCGAAAATGTAAATTAATTTTGCGTCATAAATTTTTGAGACTAGAATTTGCCCCATTTACGAACTCAATCCGAGAATATTTATGTAAAGAAGCTACTGTAAAAATCTCAGGTGGATATCTCAGCTCGTTCTCAGGTTATCGTGCGTACAGACAGACAGACAGACAGGAGCCAAATCCGATCAGTGAAGTAATAGGCTTCGCTATCCCTCAGCCAATTATCAAGTTTAAATTATTTAAATCAAAAAATCTAAATTTACACTCACTGTCAGAAATGTTTGAAATTGCATTACGTTCTTAACATGAATTTTAATAAATTTGTCATAAAATTTAATAACCATTTCATTTCACGTAAATGAAATTTCACATTATGTCCTAATTTCATTACTTGTCGTGAAATTTCTAATAGTTGAAATGAAAATTTTGTAACATTGTTATTAAAAAGTTGCGAAAAGATCTTCGTAGAGAGAAAGCACGACATCAGGTTCCTGTGGCGTTCTTCCCAGGTAGTCCCCGTGGCCGTGCGGTCTTGAGGCGTAAGATTACAGCCTAGAGTTTGTGGTTCAGCTCGCGGCAGGATCCCAAAAAAGGCACGTGAACGACTATGAACTGTGTTAGAAAAATACTAGATAGATGTACGCCAGACCACGTCTCGCGTAACAGGCTTCGCGTTATCTTGCGAATCACTGTTACGCTGCGACGCGCCTGCGTCCATCTACCTAGGCCTGCGGCGCTGATATGCTAGTCTGTGATAAGCGAAAATCTGAGAATTACACAACTCTTAGCATATATTTTGGACTTTTGTCGAAATCAGGCGCGCTGCAGCGGCTTAGTGGTGCAAGGATTTGACCAAACGGACGAAATTTCCGCCAAAAAAGGTCGCGCTCATCGAAATAAGCGCGCGTAAACGACACCCAACACATGCACTTTTAGGACTATTCTTCCGCTTTAACCAGTCACGCAGTAGCGACTTAACAGTGCGAGATACACGGCCAAACGGACGAAATTTTCAGCCAAAGGTTCACCTTCTTCGCCGAAGGTTACTTACCATAGAACACTGAAAATAAATATTTATTTTTAAAATTATTTTGCGAAAATGTAAAATTAATTTTAACGGATGTCAATTTTTGAGCCTAGAATACCCATTTTTCGAGAACAAACCGAGCTTTTTTGGGCAAAGAAGCTACAGTAAAAATTTCAACTCGATATCTCAGCTCGTTCTCCAGGTTGGTTATCGTGCCGAATAGACACACAGACACACAGACACACAGACAGACAGATAGACAAACATTGAACTTTTTTAGCACTCCAGTGGCGTAATAGGCTTCGCTTCGCTCAGCCAACAATGATAATAATCAATGATAATAATAAATGGTAATAATAAAGTGACAATATAACAATGCTTTAATAAATGAAAAATGTAATAACCAACACTTCAGTACACTCTAGGTGCTATCAAACAAAGTCCGACACCTCTATGAAAAAACAGGGATTAGCTCAGCCAATATACTGCACACTACGGGGACACACCACCCCTTTGCCAATAAAGCTACCCTTGCTGTGACACTGAGATTAGCGTCAGTGTAGTGAGGCTCAAGTCCTGGGGGACAAACAAAATATCAAGACATGAGGAGCTGATTATTCATCACACTTAATACAGATACTCAATCCCACACCTTGAAGTCGTTCAAAATCCGTGGGGCTGAGATGCTCTGCCTCGCCATTGTATTGCACTGGACATTGCCCTGACCTGTTTGAGGTCAGTGTTCTTGCCTGACACACCAGGGCCCTCTTGTTCCGATCAATGACATCCTGCAACTCCACTGGGGGGGATGTCACCACTGCCTCCCTGTGAAGGTTTGGAATATTTCCCCAATAGTAGCGCCGCCTTCTAATAGGGAGGTAGTCTGATGCGCAGCGAAGAGATGGCTGACCCATATCCCTGGGTGGAAAATAATGACATACCACCGCAATTCGAGCCCACACGCCAATAATGCATCACCATACCTATTTAGCTGAAGAAGCGTTGTTGAGTCCAGGTGAGATGTGTTTTCAAATAACCACATCACACAGTGACCATCATCCTTATGTGTGTCCTGTAGGTGCCTTAATATGCGTACAAACTCAAAGTACAAGAGGCCACTGCCACCTTTGAGACCTGCCCTTCGGGGATTGACCTGATAACAGTATGTCAATGAGCGAGTCATACATAAACACATATATAACAGAAGTCAGTTGATCTCACTCTGCTTAGGTCCGAACATGGTGACCCAGCTAGTAACAGATCAATTCTGCCAAGAGTGCTGAGCACATCCTCTGAGATGCATCTCACGTCACCAATCTGTATCACATCTGGATGCCTGAGGGTCTGTACTCTGAATAACACTCTCAGTTAGACACGGGGTCATAATAAGTACAATAACTAATATGACCTTAGTCATTGTGATTACACACCTTATCGCATTCTCACAGACTTCACTCGCAAAATATCTGAGTACTGGGATACCCAACTTTTTTAAACATACGAGACCAGTGCCTATGCCATCAAACAAACTTAAAACGGTTATCGGTCTACAGCCATGTCCTGAAAGTGCGGGTACAGGGCCATCGCAGTCAAACCCAAGAAAACCGTCTGCAAATGCAGTCTGTGGCACGGAGGCTTCTACAGCAATGTCTACTGTTCGCTCCTCCTCCTGAGGTGATTCGTGGATACTGTCACTGAGATGCCCCTCAGTCAAGGGGCGAGGCTGTGGGTGAGACCACTCCTGCTCATCAAGGGCACGCTGTCTTCTTACCACCTTCTTCTGCCCATAGTAGCGCTGGCCCTTTGGAGGCTGCAACAAATGAGGGGTAATGTGCAAAAGTAGAGTCAGCTCGTCAAATCATGCTCACTACAATCTGGTCCCTGCCTGTGTCAGATATCTTCTGATCCCACGACGCCTGTACCGTGGCATTGCTGGGATACGAATTTCCCCACGCTGCCGTGTCACTCACGTGTATCGCCTGCGTGGGATATCCAGTACCTACATCGCCTCAGTTGTTGCAGCAAATCGGCGCCCAACACTCTGCAGATACTGAGGAAATAACCAAGTAAAGCGAAAGTGACCTCTATCTGTCAAAATGTTTGTCTACGACTCCCTGCAAAGTGAGGCCGACACATTCAGCGAAATACTCGCCTTCGGTGTCAGCGTCTGCCCGAGCGTAGTTGATATAACCTCTCGCACACAAGACTTGTGATACTACACAAATTGGGGATCTCTATGACAATCCAGAGGGTTATGTCTGTCACAGTGGTTATGGACGGCGGCGGCGGCGGCCACCGCCTCTCATACGATAGCCTCGCTGTAGGGTCCGATCGCGCAGCAAATTTGCCATACTGTAGCCTCGCAACAGGGTGCCTCAGTCACCAACTCGCAGTCGCGATGACGTTTAACCCTTTCGTCGCACATTATTGCATAACTGACGCACAGGGATCTCCTTAGTAGTGTGAAGATGTCAAGATTATGGTGTGTATGGGGCTGTACCAGGTCCACTACGCAGCGGTGAGTGGCTGAGGGGGGGGGGGGTGCACACCTCGTACACGATATGTTATGACCCCGATTTGCGGGAAATCACACCAGTTCCAGCTCACTCCAGGTCACTACCCCCGCGGTCATAGCCCCATGCCCCACCCCAGCTATACCCACGACACGGCAATTAACTTTACTACGGGGTATTTACAACTTTCCGGGCCACGGGGAAGGGCCTATTATCTGCTTGGCGGGCTAAGAGCATTACCGGCAGGTGTGCAAGTAGTGACCTATTGTGCTGTGGCAGGTAAAAGAGGAGGCCTCCGAAGGAACGCGGTGTCGGGTGACGCCATACTATCTGTCTCTCTCACTCCTGTGGTGCGGAGTGCGGTGTGCGAGAGAGACAGCTGGTCGGCCGTTATTCTCAGGCAGTCGTCTGGCACCGCCAGTGACGTCAGTTGCACGTTGGACGCCAAGCTGTGTACACGTCTGTGCTGCTGCCTGAAGCCAGTCATGGCATTCCTGCTCAAACTGGTAGGTCCAATCATGGAAGTGGCGACCACCCCTGAACAGTCTGCAACTGCTATTTGTATGTAAATTCTAGCGGCCGCGATGCGCGACCTTCCGGAGCCAGGCCATGGAAAGTCACATCCCCTCTGTGAAGGAGGAGATAATGGAGCAGGAACCCTACCCTGCCCCACACATCATTATAAAGGAGGAACAAATTACAGAGGACATCACCATCACTTCGACCTGGTAAGTTGCCAAGGCAGGTACTATCCACCTAGAGACACACCTGGACTGTGCACAAGCCACGGACTGACGCCATACAAGGTGAAGGTGATACGCATCAGCAATATTGAAAATAAATTCTGTGGGTATGGGGACACTTGATAGCTCGTGCACCCACCAGGTGTGCTGGCTTCATGATGGTCATGCCTACTATTAGAATCTCGGTACGAAATGGATTACATGCTACCCCCAATTAGCCAAATTAAGGTGTGCCGACATGCTTCATACTGTCACCCTGTCCCCGTTGTATAGAGCTGCCTTACAAAAAATTATTTGAAGAGTGGTTGGGTCCGTGGCACACTCATGGGAACAGGTGAAATATTAATGAAATTTTTAGTTATATGGAAGACAGTAGTTTAATTAATAATATAGAGCAGCACAGTCATAAATCTCAATAGCAAATAGAAAAGGAAATACCAAAGTAGTGCAAAAACACTTATTATGCCAAGTTATTTATAAACAGTATAACATTTGTGCAACAAGATCATAATAACTTGAAGACTTTAATAACAAGTAAATACGGTAAGTACCAACAGTATAAAAGTAAGGAAATTCTCTTATTTTTGTAAGTTACTTATTTGCTTTTAATTTGATTTGTTTTGTTTTGTTTCAGGTAGTTAAATTTACATCAACAGAGATATGCATAAATATTGCTACACTATGTATAACTTTGAGGGAAATTGTGAGATTTAACTGTCTAATAAATAATTACTAGTAAAGCACTGCCTCATTAATTTATGAATTGAAACACCTAATGTATAAAGTAACACATTTTATGACATGTCAAAGAAATCCCAAATGCACACAAGTAATTAACACCCAAGGTGTTGAATTAATCAAAGGGACAGGACAAAGCCTGTTAATAACAAGACCAGAAAATTACTGGTGAAATAGATAGTGAGAAAATGTAGCTCACAAAAATTAATTTAGCAATGCACACTGAGTGCAGAAAATTATGAAATGTTCAATCGAACACCAGAGCAAATATATATATAATAATACAACTGAGACGGAAACAGTGCAAATAGCACAAATATACAAATATACACACAAACATGTGACACAAACACAAAAGTACATAAACGCACTTAAATACTATTTAGACAAACAGTACAACAAAATACACTTGGGCCCAAGGAAAATAGATTTGTGTGCACACTCACCGGATGTTGATGATGAGAAGAGAAGAACAAGTACGGTCGCGGGGGGCGCCTCCCCGGCCGTGGATTCACACACACACTAACACAATAACACCGTCACATGACGGGAAATAATTTGGCTCAAAGAGTCCAAAAACAATTTCAACACAAACACATTTCACGATGACAGCACTGCAGAAAGAAGAAGTGGAGGTGGGGGTGGGGTGGGGCCACCGGCCCACGGCGGAGCAGCGGGCGTGCCGCGGCCGTCTCCGAGGAGTGGGGGCGGCGAGCCACGGTGAAAATCAGATGAGACGGAGCGGAACATCATGGCGAGGAAAATTCATCGGCGGCGGCAAGGCAAGTGTAGATTACTCCATTGTGACGCGGGTCTTGATCCCGTGACTAAAAGCCCTGTAAATATTTCAGCAGGTTGTAGGATTCCGGAGAAATAACGATGTTTTGGTAGTCGCCGATGAAAACTGAAGTGTTACCTTGCGGGCTTAGAGTAGCAGCGGGTCATGGTGGACAGAGCACGGGAAAACGGTGAAAACAACAAAATTCAACGAAGAATTAACTCGGAAACGCGCGCGTGTACAGAGCGCCGCCCGATCCGTCCCGTGCGGAGACACAGCGCTGACTGACCGCCCGGTCCCGGCTCGCTGCTACGCGTCCGTCTGTCCGCCTGTCGCTCGGCCGTCCGACCGCCCTGTCGCGCCGCATGCAGTGGCGAGGAGAAGCCGGCCGCAGAGCGTGGCGGATGGGCTGCCTACCCACCTCGGCGCCATTCCCTTTGGCACGGTCTCGTGACATCTCCCCCCTTCTTCCACAAAAAAAATTCAGAAGAATTTTTTTTTTTCATCTAGTATGCTTCTTTAATTGTTCAACGTGCCACAACCGTCCTTTATCTTCGGCGTCTTCTAGAATGTAAGTAACCTTTCCAATTCTTTCCGATACTTTATAAGGGCCCTTCCAATTTGCAGCAAGCTTCTTGGAAAATCCATGTGTCTTGTCTGACTTGACGAAGTTTCTTTTCATGACGAAATCACCAGGTGAAAAGGAGAAATCACGGCGACGAAGGTTGTATCTTGCAGCGTTACGAGCTTGAGCCTTCTTCAAGTGTTCTTGAATTGATTCAACAAGTTCTAATCGGTTAGTATCTTGATCTTCTTGGGCTGCTGGAGCAATAATTTCAGGATCTTCTATACTTGGATCAAGTTTACGTTCACGACCATCGAGAATCATTTCTCCGCCGAAGATAACCATGTGAGGTGTGTGTCCTGTCACATGGCTCACTGAAGTATTTATGGCACATTGAATTTCCGGTAAGTACTTATCCCAATCTCTTTGAGGACCGTTCTCTTGCTGTAAGTAGCTGACAATCATTGTTTCTATAGTTTGATTATACCTCTCAACAGGATTACTTCTAGGATTATAAGGTATATTATATTTAATCTTGATGTTATATTCTTTGCAGAGAGATTTCATTGAAGAACTGACATATTGTGCACCATTGTCACATAACAGCACTCGAGGAGCCCCGTGTACAAGAATTACTTCTTCCTTAAGATGTCTGACAACAGCAGCAGCAGTCGCTGAGCGAAGAGGACGCAGGAACACGTACTTGGAAAATAGATCAGTGATTACAGAAAGGTAAGTGTAGCCGCTTCTTGATCGTGGAAGAGGACCGATTAAGTCTGCAGAGACAACTTCCATAGGAGAACTGATGACACGACTTGTCCCCATAAGACCGGGGCGCGGTCTTCTGTCCATCTTGGTCTCCTGGCAAGCTTGACATCCTTGGACGAATTTCTTAATGTCCGTCTTCATTCCTGGCCAGTAAGCATTTCTTCTAATTTTCTCAAAAGTACGGTAAACTCCAGCATGTCCACCAACAGGTAAGTCATGCCCTTGCTTCATTGCTTCCAGACGAAATTCTTTAGGTATAAGTTGTACCCATTTCAGAGGCTCCTTAGATCCTACTGAGATAAGTTTTAATAAACAATTGTCTTTTATAGCAAACTTGTCATACATTTCAGGAAACTCTTCAACCTTCTTGATGAGATCTAGATACCAAGGATCCTGCACAGCAGCGATATCAACCAAAGCAACATCGACTGGATTTCTACTAAGCGCGTCAGGTGCCTGCATGGCTGATCCCTTGCGGTGAGTAATTGTAAAATCAAACTGTTGGGTTTGCATAGCCCAGCGTGCAAGTCTTCCAGATGGATTCTTGAGTTTATATAACCAAAGCAAACTATGATGGTCCGTAATTACTTCAAACTTGTATCCTTCTAGATACGGCCTGAAAGCTTCCAGGGCGTGGACGACTGCCAAGCATTCAAGTTCTGTAGCGGAGAATTTTGTTTCTCTTCCCTTCAGAAGTTTACTTGTGTAGGCGATGACATGTTCACCATCATCGTCGACCTGGGTGAGTATTCCGCCTGTACCAACTCCAGAAGCATCCGAGTAGACACGGAATGGCTTGGAAAAATCAGGGCTCTTCAAGACAGGATTGGATACTAGACCTTCCTTTAACTTGACAAATGCTTGCTCTTCTTCAGTCCCCCAGACAAAAGCGTTATTTTTCTTGACGCGTTCATAAAGTGGCTTCGCGACACTGCTGAAATGAGGAATGAACTTTCGCATCCAACCTGCAAGGCCTAAGAATTGGCGGACTTGCAGGACCTTCTGAGGAGTTGGAAAATTGACAACAGCGGAAATCTTCTGAGGATCTGGGCGTACTCCATAGCAATCAATGATGTGTCCCAGATATTTGACGCTCTTCCTGCAAAAGTGACTCTTCCCAAGATTTACTGTCACTCCTGCCTCAGACAACTTCTCAAAAATTCTCCTTATAAGGTTGAGATGGCTTTCCCAGTCACCAGCAGGCGACCACAACAGAATATCGTCCATATACACGACACAATGACCTTCATTAATAAGTTCTTGAAGTACAGATTCAATTGTCCTTTGCCATCTGCTTGCGGCGTCCTTTAGCCCCGCAGGCATGCGCTTAAACTGAAATTGTCCTCTTCCAGGAACGTAAAATGCTGTTTTCTGTCTTGATTCAGGTGAAAGCTCGATCTGCAGATATGCATCAGATATATCAATCGTGGACAACAATGAAGCTCCACTAAGACCGGCAAGCATTGGATTAATTCTAGGCAGAGGGTAAGTCGAGTCAGGAGTTTCAATAAGGGAGTTTAACTTCCTAAAATCAACAACCCATCTAAATCCTTTATCCTTTTTAGGTATGATAAGCAGCGGAGATTGCCAAGGAGAATCAGCGCGTTCAACAATATCTTCACGGAGTCTTCTGTCGAGTTCGGAATGTACATCAGCCATGACACGAGGATTAACATTGTAATAGGTGAAACGGAAAGGCTTGGCATTTTCAGTATTGATGTGGTGTTGAACTCCCCGTACACGTCCTAGTCTACCAGGCTCTAGGATGGGCTTGAATTCTTGAAGTAAATTTTCAAGTTGGCTTCTTTGTTCAGGACTTAAAACATCTTCTTTGATTTCAGGTGGAGTTGGCATAATTTCAACTGAAGAGACATTTACTTCGCAAGTATTGTAGATGAAATCTGGACGAAGCTGGTATCTCCTCCAGAAATCCAACCCAAGCAAAAAGTCAACACTCAGACATGGAACATATAGTACAGAAATTACTCGAACTGCACCTCCAATAGCGAAAGGAACAAGAAATTCTCCCTCGATACGGGTGGCGGAGTGATTTGCAGCACGGAGAGTCCCGTAACGTGAAGGTCTAAGTTCTAGTCCAGCAGCTTGCAATACTTTCATACCTCTCTTCCCTACCAAGGTATGAGATGATCCAGAGTCTAACAGACCCCTTTGCCTTATGCCTAAAATGTCCACATCAATATAACCTCGCCGATCAGAACCCAGCTGGATGTCAAGTGTCAAGTGCGGAAAATGTTTTACTTTCTTGGCGTCGAAGAGCTTAAAGGCTTGCCAGCGGGGTACGTTAATCCTTTTGAACTTCCTGGCTTGAGTATCTGGCTGGGCAGGTTGACCTGAGATGGGTTCTGCCCCTGTCGCCCATCTCGCAGTTGGTTTCCCGAAGCTGAAGACCATTTTCCAGCAGCCATAGCCTTGGCACAATTTTTGCAGCGCTCAGCAATGGTGTCTTGCATACCGCAACCAACGCAGAAAATCTTCGCAACACATTGCATCGAGAAATGTCCATATTCACCGCACCTCCAGCAGCGTAAAGCAGGGCTCCTTTCAGTTCCGACTGCGGCTACTTCAGCTTCTGAACTTGAAGAGGAAGTAATCTGAACTACAGCGCCATGTGCTTGTTTTCTTTCCTTTTTCTCTTCCTTCCTTTTCTCCTTTTTTCTTTCTTCATATTCTAATTTCTGAATGGCTCTCTTGTCAACTTCTAACTTCTTACAAGCTTGTCTTAAACTCCTCAAATTATCAACTGAAGCCGAAGGAATGCGGGACCTGTAGTAAAGATGGAGTCCTTTCCACAAGATTCTAAATTTCTCTCTTTCGGACACTGGAATACTGAGCCGATGAAACAATTGATCGCCTCGAGCTTCATAAACAATGAAAGTCTCTTCTTCAGTTTGTTTCAGAGCGTGGAGTTTTTCTAACACCGCATCATCATCTTCTCCAGGTTCAAAAGCACTTTTGATTTCCTTCTTAAATTGATCCCAAGAAGTAAACCAATTTTTCTTAGCCCTGTACCAGACCTTGGCTGGACCTGTCAACAATGCACCAACTCCACGGAGCAGCTCTTCATCACCGATGTCATGATTATCAGCTGCACCCTCCACATCGTCGAGAAAATTAAGCAGGTCTTCATCCTTGCCGAAGCGTTGTGGAAAGCGTGTCACAGGATTCAAGCGCTGATGTTTACGGACAGGTTCGCTATCTGAAGAGGAGTCACTTGAAGTTGAGGATGAACTAGCATTTCTTCTTCTATAATTCTTTTTCTTCTTCTTTTTACTCTTCTTGTTCTTCTTACTCTTCTTTTTATTCCTCTTATTTTTCTTCTTATGCTTTTTGTGCCTTTTATTCCTTTCTTCAGAACCATTGCAGGAGGATGACGACGTAGAACTAGAAGATTCAGAATCACTAGAATCCGAGGCGTATTTGTTTTGCTCTCGATGCTCCTTAAATTGTTCCTTTACCTTGATGGTAGGTTTCAGGGATTCATTTTCTGGCGGTGCAGAGGATTCAGAAGCTACACCTCGAGATTTCAGTGTAAAGTCCCTTTCCTTAGAGATGCGAGAAAGTTCTCTTCGTTTAGCTCTTCTTTTAGCATCGTCCTCGAATTCTTCTACTTCTTCATCGGAATTATACGGAATTGGAAACCAGGCTTCAGGAAAAATGTCTTGTAAACGTTCGTATACAAACCAAAGTGTATTATTGATTGTATTGAAATCAGAGAACAATTTAGGATCAAGAAACATAGCCCTCTTCATGCGGTAACTCAAGTACAAATAGAGAGTGGTAAGTCTATTTGCACGGGATTCAGTTTGCCTAGTAACCTTCTTCTTATCTTCAGCCGCCTTCACCAAACTTTTTGCTTCAGCTGCCTTCAAGGTCAACAGCTGGACTTCTTCCTGTAGGTTGATAGAAGATAGGTGATCAAGAGGAACTTCCGAATCACAGTGTTCTTCAAAAAGTGCTTCCTTTAATTCACGGGTGGTGCCGTCAACAGCGACTCCACGAAGTTTCAATTCGAAGATAATTTCATCGTCGAGAAGATGAGTGGAGAGAATTCGAGCGGACGCCAAAGTTTGGTCACGCCCAACCACGGACAATGTTGTACCAGTAGCCATCTTGAATCAAAATTATTCTTCGGAGAAATGCAGGGAAAATAGTGGTGACAATCTTGTAATGTACCAAAATAACCAAAATAAAGTGAAAATATATCAAATTCACTTAAAATCACAGGGGTCGAATTCACAAGAATTCTAAAGTTCAAAATCTAATGTTCGAATTCCCAAGGAAATTCTAAAGTTCAAAAATTATCACAAGTACACTTGTAGAAACTTGAAGTAAATAGTAGCCTTGCCAGCCACACGATGAACTCACTTGCCAGAGTGATGAAACGATGAAACCATTGAATATACATGTATACACATATGTTCAAATACAATGATCAATAAGTAATTGTAAACAAAAACAAACAGTGGAATTTTTTTTTTTTTTTTTTTTTTTTTTTTTAAATAAAAATTTAAAGAGAGATATATTTAACATTGCAAAAATTATAAGGAACCCACTCTTACTTGAGCGGGCCCCACGTTGGGCGCCAATTGTCACCCTGTCCCCGTTGTATAGAGCTGCCTTACAAAAAATTATTTGAAGAGTGGTTGGGTCCGTGGCACACTCATGGGAACAGGTGAAATATTAATGAAATTTTTAGTTATATGGAAGACAGTAGTTTAATTAATAATATAGAGCAGCACAGTCATAAATCTCAATAGCAATTAAAAAAAGGAAATACCAAAGTAGTGCAAAAACACTTATTATGCCAAGTTATTTATAAACAGTATAACATTTGTGCAACAAGATCATAATAACTTGAAGACTTTAATAACAAGTAAATACGGTAAGTACCAACAGTATAAAAGTAATGAAATTCTCTTATTTTTGTTAATTTACTTATTTTCTTTTTAACTTGATTTGTTTTGTTTTGTTTCAGGTAGTTAAATTTACATCAACAGAGATATGCATGAATATTGTTACACATGGTATAACTTTGAGGGAAATTGTGAGATTTAACTGTCTAATAAATAATTACTAGTAAAGCACTGCCTCATTAATTTATGAATTGAAACACCTAATGTATAAAGTAACACATTTTATGACATGTCAAAGAAATCCCAAACGCACACAAGTAATTAACACCCAAGGTGTTGAATTAATCAAAGGGACAGGACAAAGCCTGTTAATAACAAGACCAGAAAATTACTGGTGAAATAGATAGTGAGAAAATGTAGCTCACAAAAATTAATTTAGCAATGCACACTGAGTGCAGAAAATTATGAAATGTTCAATCGAACACCAGAGCAAATATATATATAATAATACAACTGAGACGGAAACAGTGCAAATAGCACAAATATACAAATATACACACAAACATGTGACACAAACACAAAAGTACATAAACGCACTTAAATACTATTTAGACAAACAGTACAACAAAATACACTTGGGCCCAAGGAAAATAGATTTGTGTGCACACTCACCGGATGTTGATGATGAGAAGAGAAGAACAAGTACGGTCGCGGGGGGCGCCTCCCCGGCCGTGGATTCACACACACACTAACACAATAACACCGTCACATGACGGGAAATAATTTGGCTCAAAGAGTCCAAAAAACAATTTCAACACAAACACATTTCACGATGACAGCACTGCAGAAAGCAGAAGTGGAGGTGGGGGTGGGGTGGGGCCACCGGCCCACGGCGGAGCAGCGGGCGTGCCGCGGCCGTCTCCGAGGAGGGCGGCGAGCCACGGTGAAAATCAGATGAGACGGAGCGGAACATCATGGCGAGGAAAATTCATCGGCGGCGGCAAGGCAAGTGTAGATTACTCCATTGTGACGCGGGTCTTGATCCCGTGACTAAAAGCCCTGTAAATATTTCAGCAGGTTGTAGGATTCCGGAGAAATAACGATGTTTTGGTAGTCGCCGATGAAAACTGAAGTGTTACCTTGCGGGCTTAGAGTAGCAGCGGGTCATGGTGGACAGAGCACGGGAAAACGGTGAAAACAACAAAATTCAACGAAGAATTAACTCGGAAACGCGCGCGTGTACAGAGCGCCGCCCGATCCGTCCCGTGCGGAGACACAGCGCTGACTGACTGCCCGGTCCCGGCTCGCCGCTACGCGTCCGTCTGTCTGCCTGTCGCTCGGCCGTCCGACCGCCCTGTGCGCCGCATGCAGTGGTGAGGAGAAGCCGGCCGCAGAGCGTGGCGGATGGGCTGCCTACCCACCTCGGCGCCATTCCCTTTGGCACGGTCTCGTGACAATACTATTATTAAGTGGTAATATCTAGGTAGATGTACGCCAGACCACGTCTCGCGTAACAGGCTTCGCGATATCTCGCGAAACACTGTTACGCTGCGACGCGCCTGCGTACATCTACCTAGGCCTGCGGCGCTGTCAATATGGATTAGGATGCAATAAAAAATACGCTTTGTGTAACGAATCAGTGGGCGCAATTAAATTTCACTCGTGCAGGCGGTTCCGGCGATATGCTAGTCTGTGATAAGCAAAAATCTGAGAAATACACAATTCCAAGCGTATATAAAGGACTTTTTGTCGATATTTGACGCTGCAGCGGCCTAACGGTGCGAGATACGGCCAAACGGACGAAATTTCCGCCCAGAGGGTCGCAACTCCTTGAAATACCTCGGAAACGACACCCAACATGCATTTTTAGGACTTTTCGTTCTTTAGTCACGCAGTAGCGGCTAAACGGTAAGAGATACGGCCAAACGGACGAAATTTTCGCCCACAGGGTCGCAACTCGCCGAGTTACCTCTTAGGACACTGTAAAAAAAAATAATTTTTTTAAAATAATTTTTTCTAAAATGTAAATTAATTTTTAACGGTGTCAATTTTTCAGCTAGAATGCTCATTTTCGAACTCATCCGAGCTATTCAGGCCAAGAAGCTACAGTAAAAATTTCAGCTCGATATCTCTACTCGTTGTCGAGTTATCGTGCGGACAGACAGACAGACAAACAGACAAACAGACAGACAGGAGCCAAATCCGATCAGTGAAGTAATAGGCTTCGCTATCGCTCAGCCAATAAGTAATGCAGCCTATTCTGTTCAATCAGTCTCAATAAGAATAATGAATACTTATTCTGGGTAACATTAAATTCCCTTAACAAGTACTAGGTAGATGTACGCCAGACCACGTCTCGCGTAACAGGCTTCGCGATATTTCGCGAAACACTGTTACGCTGCGACGCGCCTGCGTACATCCACCTAGGCCTGCGGCGCATTCTGCATAAATTATAATCCCATTCTATCAAAAATCTGGGAATGCCATTGAATCGCACTCGAAAGGACCGTCCTGACGATGTACGGGAGAGGATAGTTTAGGATTGTCAATAAATGTCAGAACTTTTGAGTTGTGCCCTTGCTGACTGGTTCAAATAGGATTCGAGAAACAGAACAGTGGCTGCTATTGAATTGCGCGATATGCTGGTCTAAAGGGCGCAACTCTGATTAACACAGCATTTACAAGCATATTGGCGACTTCTTGTCCAAATTCAACGCTCGAACAGCAAAACGGTAAGAGATACGGTCAAACGGACAAAATTTTCGCCCAGAGGGTCGCAATTCGTCGAAATAACCCGGAAACGATACCCAAGATGTATTTTCAGTACTTTTCGCTCGTAAGTCACGCTGTAGCGCCTAAACGGTAAGAGATACGGCCAAACAGACGAAATTTCCGCCCAAAGGGTCGCAACTCGGCGAGTTACCCCTTAGGACAATGTGAAAAAAATATTTATTTTTAAAATTATTTTTTTCGAAAATCTATATTAATTTTTAACGGTGTCAATTTTTGAGCTAGAATGCCCATTTTCGAACTCGACCAAGCTTTTTGGGCAAGGAAGCTACTGTAAAAATTTCAAGTCGATATCTCAACTTGTTCTCGAGTTATCGTGCGGACAGACACACAAACAGACAAACAGACAGGAGCCAAATCCGATCAGTGAAGTAATAGGCTTCGCTATCGCTCAGCCAATTACTAGGTAGATGTACGCCAGACCACGTCTCGCGTAACAGGCTTCGCGATATCTCGCAAAACACTGTTACGCTGCGAAAAATCTGAGAAAAACACAACTCTAAGCATTAGTCGAAATTTGACGCTGCACCGGCTTAACGGTGCAAGATACGGCCAAACGGATGAAATTTCCGCCCAGAGGGTCGCAGCTCGTCGAAATACCTCCGAAACGACACATAACATGCATTTTTAGGACTTTTCTTCCTTTAGTCACGCAGTAGCGGCTAAACCGTAAGAGTTACGGCCAAACGGACGAAATTTTCGCCCAAAGGGTCGCAACTCGCCGAGTTACCCCTTAGGACACTGTGAAAAAATATTTATTTTTAAAATTATTTTTTTCGAAAATGTAAATTAATTTTTAACGGTGTCAATTTTTGAGCTAGAATGCCCATTTTCGAACTCGACCGTGCTTTTTGGGCAAAGAAGCTACAGTAAAAATTTCAACTCGATATCTCAGCTCGTTCTCGAGTTATCGTGCGGACAGACACACACACACACAGACAGACACACACACACACAAACATTGAACTTTTTTAGCACTCAAGTGGCGTAATAGGCTTCGCTATCGCTCAGCCAACTAAGAGTGAGGCTCGAATGAATACTTATTCTGGGAAAAATTCATTCCCCTTAACAAGTATTACTAAGAGTGAGGCTCGAATGAATACTTATTCTGGGTAACATTAATTTCCCTTAACAAGTATTACTAAGAGTGAGGCTCTAATGAATACTTATTCTGGGTAACATTAATTTCCCTTAACAAGTATTACTAAGAGTGAGGCTCTAATGAATACTTATTCTGGGTAACTTTAAATACCCTTAACAAGTATTACTAAGAGTAAGGAATACTTAATACGGCTGAGTACAGCATACACACATACAACTGCATCTGCATGTTCTGCAAGCTTACTGTGAAACAACTAATACGCAGAGGGACCAGACATGGCCTGTCTGACGTGCTCCAAAACTGCAAGATTGCATTGGGTAAAGCAGAAGCCAGCTGCACTTGATGGATTGATGGATTTATTTACAAACAACCAACATACACTACAAGTGTGCAACCGCTGCCAGCTCTGCACAGATGCTGCCCCTCGCACCTGCAACACACATAACACGCAAAGGTGTTACTTGGGGAGAACCTCGTAAGACACTGCGGTCACCATGCATCATACAGCAACATACCTCTTCGTGCGCGTGTCCAGTAAGGCACTGCGACCATGGCCTCTGCTCGCACCAACTCAACTCCCCAGTGGTGGGTGCCTGCAGCGTGCTCCACGACAGCATTGGTTCCTGCTCTCACTAGGGCACGACATCCCCCTTTGTACTGCATCCTGTGACAAAATAAGCACAGATTAACAAACATGCTTGATAGAGCCGAGGTGTCTACTGCATCTACATCAAACTACCATGCGATGAGGACTTGTGAGTAGCGAAGCGAGCTGAGGCTGGCTTGGTATTAACATCACACACATTCACAAGTAATGACTACTGGCTTGGTGCAGGCGTAGAGTACTTTATTCACTAGGAGTTTGTGGGAATCACAATCAATACTTAAAGGTAAAGGTACAGGTACACACGCATTCAGAAGTAATGTTGATTAGCTAACACAATCATATGTCCACAACCATAGCTATAATAATAGTAATAGTCTACTGCATCTACATCAGACTACCATGCGATAGGATGTCAAGGGGAGAGGCGGTGGGGTCATGTGGGTAGCAAAGCGAGCTGAGGCTGGGTTGGTATAAACATCACACACATTCACAAGTAATGACTAATGATTTGGTTCTATTGACTAGGAGTCTGTGCGAATCACAATCAGTGTTGTTGGTTTACTTAAAAGCATTTGTGCATTTGTCCAGCTGAGGTACACACGCAATCAGAAGTAATGTTGATTAAGCTAAGTTCTTACAATCATATGTAACGCACAACCATAGCTATAATAATAGTTAATAGTCTACTGCATCTACATCAGACTACCATGCGAACAGGATGTCCAAGGGGAGGCGGTGGGGTCATGTGGGTAGCAACATGTGAGGCGGGTTGGTATAAACATCACACACATTCACAAGTAATGACTAATGATTTGGTTCTATTGACTAGGAGTCTGTGCGAATCACAATCAGTACTTAAAGGTGCAGCTACAGGTACACACGCAATCAGAAGTAATGTTGAAAAGGTGCCACAATAATATATTCACAACCATGGGTATAGTAATAGTGTAGGAGTACATCAGCGTGACATACTACATGTCTAATGACAACCATGCTGCCACTCTAATGACTTGGTGCAGGCATGTACTCTATTGACTAGGAGTTTGTGGGAATCACAATCAGTACATAAAGGTAAAGCTACAGGTACACAAAAATGGGCTCAACAGCTGGAAGTGTCATAGTCATATATGCACACAGGTTAAATGAATTGCACGTCACTATCCCATGCATAGCCTACAGGAAGATCACGATATGAATTGTTAATGGGAATCATGTTTGCACCTCAGAGCAACACCCACAGAACAGATGAAAAATTTTGTCAGATACTATGTGAAGTGCAATGCAGCATCGATCACAGCTATCATCATGTCAGTATCGGTCCGAAAGTAATTGATCAGTATAAGTTGTAAATACTAGTTGGTACGTGCCAAAGGGAATTTTGGAAAATGTCAAAAAAGGTTGAGAATGGAATTTAGAGTTATGCCGAAATGTTAAGAATTTTGCTCTACTGATCCCTCCCCTCCCCTCCCCCCCTTCCACCAGACCAATAATTAATTACTGAGGTACATTGAACTGAAAATTTAGAATAATTGAAAGGGTTAAGCCGAAATATATGTGTGCGGGGGACATTGAATTTGGATGTAAGGCCTAAAGGGGGTTAATTTTGAAAGAAAAAAAAAAAAAGCAAGGAATGAAGCCAGAATGGGGTAGTGAAAAATCTGCCTAAAGGGGGTTAATTTTGAAAGAAATAAAAAAAACAAAAAAAAAAGCAAGGAATGAAAGAATGGGATAGGGACATGCAATTTTATATGTGCTCACTCTAGGATGTCCTCGTAGTCGGGGCGGGCCTGGTCCTCGAACATGTTCACGTAGAGGTGCTCACATGCGCCGCAGGAGGTGCCCAGGAAGAAGGACCAGTAGTGTTGGGAGCGGTCGGGAACCGTCTCCAGGCGGTAGGGGCCGACCTCCGTTGTGGTGTCATTGGGGGGGGCCTGGGCCTGGGCCCGCAGCCGGACGACCACACTCTTGGATCTCTCAGTCCCTAGCTTCAGCGGCGAGTTCTTCCCCCGAAATGATGAGAACTCCGTAAACCCGAAGCCGGCTACCATTTTCTGTGAAATGATAGAGAACAAGTCATATTATGGCAGTAAATGCAACTGTCACCCTAGATAATATTGAATGCAACATCAGTCACATTGGTATCCAAACATAAGCTTAAAATTATTGCCAGGGTCTCGGTCTCTTCAATCAGTAAATGAAAGTATCTTCACGATCCAATTTAACTGAAGGATGAAAGGGGACTAATATAGCCTAAAATACAGGCAGGGTTTGGTGTCTTTCTTTCAGAATACTGAATTTTAAGAAATTTTTTTGGGGAATATAACTTAAAAGACAAATCACTGGTGACTTGACAAAGGAACTTAAGTCCAAAAAAAATTAGTAAAATTATTTTCGGTCTAGTTTAATAATATATAGTTCTTGCGCCAAAATACTTTCAAAGAAAAATGTTGATTTTTTTGGACTTACATTCCTTTGTCAAATCACCAGTGAAATCAAAATTAATATCCTGGCAATATATGACGTCATTACATATCTCTGTGGAATGTCAAGTATTACCTCAGACTAAAGCCCATTACACCTGTTGTGTTGTCAATTTGGGAGAGATAATACACATTGATGGATGTGATGTAGTAATTGCGACTCACCTTGCAGAGCTCGTAGACTGCCCGCTGGGTTTTGCAATATGTCGCCTGGGCCGGTGGGTGAGCCGGGTCGGGGCCCGCCGTCCCCTGGATATTGGCGCACAAGACGATGTAGCCGCTGTATGGCTTGCGACACTCGCGAACTTCGACCGGCAGCAGGCCGAACGCCGGTGGGATCGTGGATTGCAGGAACTGAAAAATGTATGAAGGGCCATTCAGACGGGACCCTGTTGGCGAGCAGGAACAGCTGTGTGACTTGGCCAGGCCAAGGCTCCCCGACCTGAGTCGGATATGTGACAATGTATGCTTACCTTGACCACCAACTCCTCATCGTGAGTTTCGGCACAAGGGCAAAAATCAAAAAAGAAGCGCCCCAGGAAGGCGACAGGGGGGTCTCGCTGCTGGGCGCCCGCCATCTTGGAGGGTGCCGGTGGCACGGCCCACACTCGGGCCCTCGGAATGGACTTAAAATCCGGCCAGGTGCAGGTGCAGGTAGAATGCTCAGTAGAACACGGCCGGGCTGGACGTGCCAAAACCGGGGCGGTTCAACGCCCGGAAAAAATCACACACACACACACACTGAAATCGCAAGGATGGAAGGTCGGGTACAGGTGGGCTGGCGCTCTCACGGCTGGACACGAAGTGGTATGGTCGTCCCACCGAAAGAATAGGCTATCTCTCTCTCTCGCACTCATGGGAAATCGTATTCTTTTCACTCATTTGGTGTGCTAAACTGTTGGCGGAAGGACCATACAGACCTGTTCCTTAAGGTGTACCTTTGGGGCAGCGCCCCCTAGCGGACATCACCGGCAACACCGCTGCTCGGCTCTCTAGCGTGACTGTGTTACGTACAGGGGCTTCCTATCTCCTCTGCCGCAAGTCATGAAATCCCTGAAAATTGTTATTCGCCTCTCCCGTGCATTACAGCATTGGAATTGTGTTAAATATTGTACTCCCCTCCTGTTCCTTAAGCTGTACCTTTAAGGCAGCGCCCCCTGGCGGACATCACCGGCAACACCGCTGCTCGGACTACTTTCTCCAGGATGGAGGAGCCGGTCAATGCAAATATGACCCAATAAATTCGTCCTACGTTGTACCGCAAAAATCTGCATGGCATTTCGCGAGAGGGATGGAGGGAGGGAGGAGGGGCATCGGCTGTGCGGCACCGAACTTGTGAGATTTGCACATAGCACGCACTACTTTGCATGGCGCAACGCGTGTGCACTGCGCGTGTGCACTGCGCAGGCGCAGGCGCGGGACGCCGCCATTGCCACTGTGCGCGTCCTTTCGCTACATCGTGGAAGGTGTTTAGCTCGCGTCGCTTGGATTCTGCTGTTTTCCCAGGTTTCTTCCTGCAGTGGCCGGTTTCTGAACGGACTACGTGGTAAGCTACACATCATGAGTACCTTGTCTAGTCATATTGGTGTGGAGGTGGTCGACATGGAGTGGGACACAACGATTTAAGTGTGAGGCCGGTCTGTCTTGTACCTTGCGGTCTTCATCAGGCGTATCGACCCGATTCGTACCTTACGGTGTACTTGGGAGGGGTATCATCACAAATTTCAATGGGGAGTATGTCCCTATAAATACTGTGGTTTGGGAGATGTAGCATAACGCCGCTACTAGCAGATCAAAAGGTATGGGTGCCATACAGACCCATGCTGGATTTCTAAACGCCCAAAGTCTTATGGAATTCAGGAGTTCCTCAGTTGAAGTGGCTCGTGAAAATATTATTATTCATCTGTTATGTTAAATTCCTCAAAACAATTATTTAGTATTCAGTATTGTATTGTAAGAATTCCAAACCCTGCCTTTAATTCAGTGTAATTTAGTCCCCTTTTATCTGCAAGAGTACAAATAATAAATTGATGTATCAATTCCAGTAAGGAACCAGAATTCCTCAGTCGAAGTGGATCGTGAAACTGTTATGATTCATCTGTTAAGTAAATCACGCTGAATTAATGGGACAGTTTATTAATCGGTCAATAGCAGATAAGAAGGGAACGAATTTAGACTGAAGTAAAATATTTTTATTCATCTGTTGTGTTAAATTCCTGTAAACAATTATTTAGTATTCAGTATCGTATTGTAAGGGCCCTTGTGCCAGTTAATAACTAGTGAATATGGTTTAATACTTAGTCCTTCCATTTGAAGTTTTGGGACACCCTTTCAACCTTCACTTGTATAAATTATAATCTAAAATTTTTTAATGATGTGAAATGTGTTGATAAACTATTATACACAAGAAGATGTGAAACTAAACTTCAAATGCAAGCACTAAGTTTTAAACCACCTTTTCAACTTTTACTTGTATAAATTATAATCTTAAATTTATTAATTAGTACATCACGCCAAATTAATGGGACAGTTTATTAATTGTTGAATAGCAGATAAAAAGGGAACAAATTTAGACTGAATTCAAACAGTTTTATTCATCTGTTATGTTACATTCCTAAAGACAACAATTTAGTATTCAGTATGGTATACTGTTTAGTATTCACTATCGTATTGTAAGAGTTCCAAACCATTGCTTTAATTCAGCCGTAAACTTGGTGTTCGACAAAGACAGGTGAAATTCTGAGTGATATACCAAATCCTATAAGAAACACAGTACAAGCCCAGCTCAATATTTCTTAGATTCAGTTTTTAATGCTGATTAAAGAAACCTTTAGTTGGATTGGATCGTGAAACATTTTTGCTCCCTCTGTTAAGTCAATTTCCGCAAAGGTCTTGTGAAATATCAGTAATCTTCCCAATAGTGAGTTATAAATTTGCAGGGAAGGAACCAATTTAAGTTCATTCAAATGTTTGATTATTTTCTATGGAGGAGGAAGAAGCTACTAGAAACCTTGTGCCAGTTAATAACTAATTAATTTGGTTTAATACTTTGTCCTTGCATTTGAAGTTTAGTTACATATCTTCTTGTGTATAATAGTTTTTCAACACATTTGACATCAACTGACATAATTAATAAATTTAAGATTATAATTTATACAAGTGAAAGTTGAAAAGGTGGTTTCATACTTAGTGCTTGCATTTGAAGTTTAGTTTCACATCTTCTTGTGTATAATAGTTTTTCAACACATTTGACATCAAATGACATCATTAAAAAATTTTAGATTATAATTTATACAAGTGAAGGTTGAAAGGGTGTCCCAAAACTTCAAATGCAAGGACTAAGTATTAAACCAAATTAACTAGTTATTAACTGGCACAAGGATTTTAGTAGGTTCTTTTTCCTCCATAGGAAGAAATTAAACATTTGCGGAAATTGACTTAACAGAGGGATCAATAATGTTTCACGATCCAATCCAACTAAAGGTTTCTTTAATCAGCATTAAAAACTGAAGCTAAGAAAATATTGAGCTGGGCTTGTACTATGTTTCTTATACGATTTGGTATATCACTCAGAATTTCACCTGTCTTTGTCGAACA
This sequence comes from Frankliniella intonsa, assembly GCA_033675135.1. NCBI lineage: Eukaryota > Metazoa > Arthropoda > Insecta > Thysanoptera > Thripidae > Frankliniella > Frankliniella intonsa. The sequence goes on along the minus strand of JAWJED010000046.1, from coordinate 1,632,726 downwards.
CCATGTTTACGGCTGAATTAAAGCCATGGTTTGGAACTCTTACAATACGATACTGAATACTAAATTGTCTTTAGGAATTTAACATAACAGATGAATAAAACTGTTTTAATTCAGTCTAAATTTGTTCCCTTTTCATCTGCTATTGACCAATTAATAAACTGTCCCATTAATTTGGCGTGATTTACTTAACAGATGAGTCCTTTTAGTTTCACGATCCACCTCAACTGAGGAATTCCTGTTCCTTACTGGAATTGATACATCAATTTATTGGCTGAGCGATAGCGAAGCCTATTACTTCACTGATCCGATTTGGCTCCTGTCTGTCTGTTTGTTTGTCTGTCTGTGTAGCTGCTAGCACGATAACTCAAGAACGAGTTCAGATATCGACTTGAAAATTTTACTGAAGCTTCTTGACCTAAAAAGCTCGGACGAGTTCGAATATGGGCACTCTACCTCAAAAATTGACACCGTTAAAAATTAATTTACATTTTCGAAAAAAATAATTTTAAAATAAATATTTTTTTACAGTGTCCTAAGGGGTAACTCGGCGAGTTGCGAACCTTTGGGCGAAAATTTCGTCCGTTCGGCCGTATCTCTTACCGTTTAGCCGCTACTGCGTGACTAAGGGAAGAAAAGTCCTAAAAATGCATGTTAGGTGTCGTTTCCGAGGTATTTCGACGAGTTGCGACCCTTTGGGCGGAAATTTCGTCCGTTTGGCCGTATCTCTTACCGTTTTGCTGTTACAGCGTTTAATTTGGACAAGAAGTCGCCAATACGCGCGTAAAAAGTGTATTAATCAGATCGGCATATCGCTGGAACCGTCTGCACGAGTGCAATTTAATGTTGCCAACTGATTGATTATTAGAATCGTATTTGAACCAGTCAGCAAGGGCGTAACTCAAAAGTTCTGACATTTATCGACAAACCCATACTACCCTTTCCCGTACATTGTCAGAACGGTCCATTCCAGTGTAATTCAATGGCGTTCCCTGATTTGACGACAAAGGTTCAAATAAGTTTCGACAGTATGGCATCCTAATTTTTTAGACGGAAAGCGCCGCAGGCCTAGGTAGATGTACGCAGGCGCATCGCAGCGTAACAGTGTTTCGCGAAACATCGCGAAGCCTGTTACGCGAGACGTGGTCTGGCGTACATCTACCTAGTTAATTGGACTCTAGCAGATAAAAGGGGACTAAATTACTCTGAAATGAAGGCAGGGTTTGGAGTTCTAACAATACGATGTCTTTCTGTCAGGATACTGAATACTAAAAATGTTTTGATGATCAAAATATTTTCACGAGCCACTTCCACTGAAGAAGTGATCATAAAACACCCAGATGAAAAAAAAAAAACAAAAAACAATGTGGTCGGTTTTGGAGACATTTTATATCTTATTTTTACTCATCAGTATCTGCACTGGGGAGTGAGACTTTTTTGTGTTATGGCCGCCTTTTTGTCATGTTCGTTGTGTCGTTGTCACATTGCCTTTCCGTGTTTTCAATTGGCAGATCGGGCCGGTGTAATGCTGCGTTGTACAGTAGGGAACTGCCTGGTTTCGTCGCGTGATGCAGCGGTCCTGGCGAGGCATCTGCGTAGTCCCCTGCACGCAGGGTACAGGGGCGCCCCTGTCAGGTGCCCACTTTGCAGCACAATGTCCCAGACCCCGTCGGCCACGCGCATGCACATGGTTAGACACCACCTGCGCGCACCGAGGCGTGCACATGTGCCGCAGGCCAATATAGGTCAGGAGGATCCTGCGGAGGACGGCGCTGCGTGGGGCGGCCAGGGGCAGGAACCAGCTGAGTCATTGGAGGAGTCCGTGCGTCTCATCCGTAGACAGATGCTGTTCACACAACTTCACTTCACGCACGGGCTCAGACTGTCCCACGCCGCATCTCGGCAGGCGTACAACAATGTTGCAGATTCTGTTTCCCTGGTCCACAACGAGATTGCGGCGTTGGCTACCGCAAGACTGCGGGAGCTGGGGGTTAATGACCCTCAACTTACGAGGATATTGCAGTGCGCACCGCTGGCTGATGTGTGTGACGTCAGTCAGCATGACAGGGATCTCGCTCTCGGCGGGCTGGGCTATGTGGCCCCAGTGCCGGTGATCCTCAGCACCGGTGGCGATCGGAGGGATATGTACCACTATGTACCTGTCCTGAGCAACCTGCGTCAATACTTGTCCCACCATGATGTGCTGAATGCTATACTTGGCGAAAGGCAGAGCACAGACGGGTTCATCAGAGGCTATCGTGATGGCCTTGTGTTCCAGACTCACCCCCTCTTCTCCACAGATCCGAGGGCACTCCGCTTGGTTCTTTATTGCGACGAATGTGAGCAGACGAATCCCATCGGGGCGAACTGCAAGAAGCACAAGGTATTCGTGTGCTATTACCAAATTGGTAACTTGGGTCCTGGCAGACTCTCTAAGAGAAGTTCAGTCCTCCTTGCCTTGGTGTGTAGGTGGCCGCTCGTAGAGAAATACGGGCACAGCAAGGTCCTTGAGCCACTAGTTGCAGACCTCAAGATACTGGCAGAGAGGGGCATTACCGTGTCGGTGAAGGGGGGTGGGCAGGAGCACTTTCGGGGCGCTGTCGCCTATCTGGTGTCCGACAACCTGACCGCCCATCACATGAGTGGAGTCCATGTGGGCTTCAGCAGCGGGTTTGGCTGCAGATTTTGCCTCACGAAGTCTGCGGAAATGAGAGGGAAGAGGTGTGAGGAGGACTGTGTCTTGCGGACCCATGAGGGTCATTCGGTGGCGACGGCAACAGTAGCGCTTTTCCCTGCGAGTAGCAGGTACTACAGTGGAGCCACAGGCAAGGCGGCCTTGTCCGCCATACCACATTTTCGGAATCCGGATTACGCTGTAGTAGACTGTGCTCATGACCTGTTGGAGAGAGTATTGTGCCTGAACATGAGGCTTGTTCTGACTGGTTTAAACAAGACCAAGGCTAATGGGACCAAGACACTCGCTTTCAGCGTTGCCAGAGATCTTCTGAACAATTTCAGGTACGGTCCAGCAGAGAGAACTAACAGGCCGCCGGCACTTGCAAGGGACTTGGTTGTGGACCGCCGAGGTGGGAGGACGCCGGCAGGCAAGTTCCATAAAGGGGTCTGCAAGCCAGAAGTGGTCTCTCTTCCAGGCATTTTCACTTGCTCTTGGGCCCCATGTGCGGCGGGGCAGCAGGTGGTGGAGGCTGCACTTACTGCTGTGCAGCATCTGTGACATAGTGTTTGCAGTAACTATCACGGACAGTCTCATTAATGAGCTCAAGCAGCTGTTGTTGGACCATCACGACCTGTTCACCTCTCTAGTTCCAAGGGAGTACCCGCCTAAACTGCATAACATGACGGTGCACTACGTGCGCGCCATGGCGGAGTTTGGGCCATTGCGCCACCTCTGGACCTTTCAGTTTGAGTCCTGTCATCAGTTTTTGAAGGACACGATGCGGGTGGCCAGGAACTTCAGGAACGTGTCCAAAACACTGTCAGAGCGGTGGCAGCAGAGACAGTGCCTCATGTACAGAGACTTCAATTGCCTGCCGGGTGGCGTAGAGCTGACCAGCGCCGCACGGCTGGTGGAGCTGCCTGATGGTTCCCACGTGCGTGAAGAGATGGAGAAGTACATGTCTCTCCCAGCCACTACAAAGGTGCATGAGTACGGAGGCATGATTGTAGGTGGCACAAAGATCTCCAAGCATTCCTACAACATTGCGCGCCTGTGTGGCGGCAGGCCAGTATTCTTCAGGCCTACCAGGATTTTCTATGACGATGAGATGCCCCTTGTGTATGGGTATATGGCAACAGCGGTTCAGTTCGACCCCCATCTGCACGCGTGGGAGATCACGCCGGACACAAGCAACATGATCATGTTCAATGCTCACACTTTCTTTCCCGCCCAGACGCTGGACGCCCACAAAATTGGTCGCAAGCATTTCATCAAGCTGCGATTTGAGCCCGTGGGTGAAGACGTTATGTCGGAGTAGGGGGAGCAGGGACTCTTTTTTTTGGGGGGGGGGGGGGGCGGTGTCCCAGGAGTAACAGGTACGAGATGTCTGAGATCCCTCTGAGAGAATAACCATCCATTATTTCTTTTACAGCACATCAGGCCGCATCACAGATTTACTTACACTAACCCCCTCTCATTACTGATTCCAGGGAAGACAGCATGAATGTGTCACTACTACTGCAGTACTGCTCCCGGAGCCAGTTCGGAGTGGTGCAGGTACTCAGCAGCAAGAGGGTATCAGTGGGGCGATCACGGGACTGCATCATCGCGGCAGTGAAGTCCAAGTTCGGCCATCTGGGGGCATCCCAGGTTGACTATTTCAGCCTACAGGCTGTGGACCCCCTGCACCCAGACGACGGTCTTCAAGAGGTGGATGACTTTTCGAAAGACGGTCTGAGGACAGACAGGATATCCGTGTTCGAGTTGAGTAAGTATCATGAGTGTCACATCGACCGGCGTGTGTTACTACTCGGGCGTGAGAGTGCTGTATCCGTTTTGTCAACAGCGGGGCGAGCGCTCGAACTGGCAAGGGCAGCGATAGAATCGGAAGATGAGCCGGCACAGGAACAGGAGAATGACGACCCAAACGTGAACGCGGTGATTGCACTGGAGGTGACGGAGGAGGGCACTCCAGGCAGGTCGGGAAGGTCTGTCGTGAGGAGAATTTTTCGTGACAGTGCGTTTCGGGTGCCTGAGAGGTGTGGTCCGCCCGCGTTCCCCCCGCATGTCAGGACCTGGCTGGCACAGCAGAGCTATGCTGTGCCGTCCTACATGCGCAAGCAGCTCGTAGCAGGACTTGTAGGCCATATGGAGACGTGGGTCACTGACAAGTAGGTCCTACCGTTGGTGCTACCGATTGGCATACGGGCGTACTTTAATACCTGCTCATTTTCAGATACCCAACCGCATTGGAGTACACAAGGATAGTGAAGGCCTTCCTCGATGCCTACCCGTTCCTGGCGGATGCTACTGGGGACGCGCAATCGTCGACGTGGAGGGCGTCACTTGTCCGCAAGTGGAAGGAGATACGTTGCCGCAATCCTTCACCAACCGTGCTCCAAGTCAGGCAGAGGTTCAAGGGCCGGCCTGGACCGAGGGCTGCCCGTACCCTGGACACACAGGCGCCAGTCGCACGGCGGCCGAGGTATGCGGTAAGTTGTCCACCACCCTTTCCTTGTGGTCACTGGCGTAACTGCATCTATGACTGAGATAACGTCATTACAGAGAGAGCTTCGTGAGTACGGTGATGGTCAGACTGCTGTGAGCACTGACCTTCACATGAGAGGCATTCAGTCGTTTTGGAGTGAACGGCCGCCAGGGTATGAGGGACAGCTCGACTACCTTATGGACGTTACCGCCGTGAAACGACGCCATACGTGCCTGACCAGCGAGACCCTGACCTGGGGCCAGTTGCAGGAGGACTGGCCGCCACTGGAGAGGAAGGAGCAGGTATGACAATCACCAACGCGATGGATATTCAGACTTCCAATTTTAGATAAAAGTAGCGGAAAATGTCATGAGAAACACTTAATTAGGTCTTACTTCTAAACTATGGCTCTGATACAGTTAGGATATAGCTTTTACCTTCCTCTGATTCAGAAAATGGTATCACATGTCCCATTTTAGTCGAAAACAGTTCTAAAATCTCAAAAAACCTAAAAATTTTAGTAAAAGCGTAACTCTTATAATTCAAAGTCCCATGCTGAGATTTTGGTCGTTCCAAGTTTGTTGGACTTGTTATGTGCCCTTCTAAAACATATGAATTTTCCAGAGGACATATATAGATTAAAATTTAATCTATGAATTTGCTAATTTATCAACTTTGTAGATACCGGAAGAATTCAGAACTGCCCCCAACCATTGTGCTAATTTTCCAAGTTTGGCTTTCAAATGTATAAATTACCATTCCCCACACATGTTTTTGCACTATCTGTTGGTTCTGGAGATAAGCAAGAGAGGTTTGACCAACCTGAGTTGGCCTGAGATGGTTGGGGGCAGTTCTGAATTCTTCCGGTATCTACAAAGTTGATAAATTAGCAAATTTATACATTAATATTTAATTTATTTATAAAAAAAATTATGTCCTCTGGAAAATTTATATGTTTTAGAAGGGCACATAACAAGTCCAACAAACTTGGAACGACCAAAATCTCAGCATGGGACTTGGAGTTATAAGAGTTACGCTTTTACTAAACTTTTTTAGGTTTTTTGAGATTTCAGAACTGTTTTCGACTAAAATGGGACATGTGATACCATTTTCTGAATCAGAGGAAGGTAAAAGCTATATCCTAACTGTATCAGAGCCATAGTTTAGAAGTAAGACCTAATTAAGTGTTTCTCATGACATTTTCCGCTACTTTTATCTAAAATTGGAAGTCTGAGGCTAACTTCTAAACCGTTTGAGCTACAGGCCTCAAATTTTGCATGGGGCCTCTACTAATGACCCTGATCAAACACTGAGGTGGAAAAAAAATTCGGTGACTTCGACCAAAATTTTGGGCGGTTTCGAGCTGTAGTTCTACATAATTAGTTCTTGTCCGCAGATCCTGAGGGAGGTCCTAGGGCAGCTGAAGGTGGACACTGGGGCGGATCGCTTTAGAGACCACCTGGTTGCCTCGCGCTTAGGATGCCCCATCCGCGATAACATACTGAAGACCATCAGGACCCAGTGCCATAGGAGGCCATCAGTGATGGTGAGCCTGGATCTGGTGAGGCGCGGGAGTGACAGACCCACTGCGTAAGTATACCCGCGGGTGCTGACTGTCAGTATATCACGATATTGTCACCTGTGTCATAGACACTCACATATCCGCCTGTATATTTCAGGAGCTGACATGTACTATATATTGGCAGCCATGCCACATCTGTCGAAGGAGCATTTTGAGCATTGGCTGGTGGTGGACACGGTATGTACCCACACTACCTGCACCCCACATTATCGCTTATTATTACTATCACTAATTATTACTATATTATGCTTTTCCTACTTTCAGGAGGTGACCGTCCTCTTTCCGGTAGTGCACGTGGCCACCCATGATGATGCCTACGGTGATGGGGCCGTGTTCACCCCATACCTGAATGGACAGCGAGTGTGCGCGGACCTTAACCTAGACATGGTTGAGGCATTTTGTGTCCTCGCGTCAGCATTGCATCTGGCGAACCTCTCGTACGGGCCGGCGTGTCCTAAGGCATGGGCAGCAGTCGCTGAGGTTTTTTTTGGGCTGCCACCGGACCCCATTCCTGTTACGCCAGCACTACACCGCCTGAAGAACATGCTGTACTAACTTACGTACTGACTTTGAGATTCAGTGTACTTCTGCTCTATGAATTGTCATTTTTTATTCTCTTAGGCTTAGTGATTTGTACATGTATTATGTAGGTTTGCAGTATCCACTGTCATTTGCATTGTTAATATACATGTTAATTATGATTGCCCATGTACTGTCATGTCTGTCACCCATCCACAGGCAGCGCGCGAGCACACGGCTGCACAGTAGAGGTACGCGTTATGGTACAAAGGAGCCGTGATCGGTAGGCCGCCCGCTTCACACGATAGGTACACGTAATGGTACAGGGGAGCCGTTATCGGTAGGCTTCCCGCTGCACACGAGAGGTACACGGAATGGTACAGAGGAGCCGTGATCGGTAGGCTGCCCGCCCGCCACGGCTGCGCGCGCGAGGTACACGTAATGGTACAGAGGAGCCGTGATCGGTAGGCCGCCCGCTGCACACGAGAGGTACACGGAATGGTACAAAGGAGCCGTGATCGGTAGGCTTCCCGCTGCGCGCGTCTTACCATCCAAAGGTGATCCTTAAAAGGTACAGACGGTTTTGTACCTTAACCGGCGTTGAGCTTAAGGTACAACGGGTGGAACAACCTTCCATCTTCCATCGTCCGCCGGACCGGGTAGATCGGGACGTAGTCATTCGGGTTAAAAAATACGTAATCGAAGAAAAAGGACGAGGAATCTGATGGTCTGCATCAAAATACCTTATTATAACAGGAAATGAACTAAAATAAAATGCAAAATAGAAGAATACGCTCGAAGGCTGCCTATTTTCATGTTTTACTAGATTAAAGAGGCTTCTGCACACACAGCGAGCCGATTCTTCTACATCGAGCTGTACAATATTTCCAGGTTTTCATACTTTTCCTCTTACTCTAAAGTGAGATGAGCCACGAAAGGTTTGAAGAGGTTATTGAAGGCCAGAGGGGGGTGAACTCTCAAGCCTGGGAATAAAATGCTTCCTTTTTAAATGCAAGGTGCATACATAGCCTACGCCAGGCATAAATGTATGTAGATTCCATATATCCTGTCTGATTTGTAAGAGTAAAGGATTGCTGAGATACAGACGGATCTAATTTGCAATTCATGGGCAGGTGCAACGCTGAGCTAATTGGATCCGTCTATATCTCAGCAATCCGTTTAACTTTTATTATTAAATTATGTAAACCTAGAATTTTTGTACAGCTTGACCAGCCTGGCCCCTGTTTTGGTGAACGGCTCGTTATTTTGTAAATCCGAAGTGAAATTCGTAACCGGCACACTCTTTGGCTCGGGTTCGGCCACTTTGTAACTTTTGTATAGATTACCTGGGCCGAGGTGACATGACTGTCAGCGCGATCCATGCGCGATAAGGTGGAGCGAAAGGACAGCTTTTTCGAAATCGAAGTTCATTATGGTCGGAAAGTGTGCTACTAGTGGAGGACATTAACCGTGCAAAATCGCAACTTCGTGCGATTTGATCTTCAGCCCCCAATAACGCGTTGAAAATCCGAAAAAATGGCAAAAACAGTAAAACATAGGCAACCCGCAAAACGCCGACCGAGGTGACCCGGTGTGGTCATAGTGGCACTAAAGGTAAGTTGAAACACCATACTTCGTACCCCAACCATGGGACACGCCCCACAAGGTCACTATTCTGTTAAAAATAATCGCCAAATTTTACCAAGAGTCGTATAAATCAGCCAAATGCGGCTTTTACGTAATCTTTCAATGATTTTGGTGAAGGAGGGAAAGAGAGTTGGGTTATGGGAGGACTGGTAGTATGGGGTTGGGGAGAGGAACGGGGGGGGGGGGGTCGGCTGCCGCACGGCCGTAAGAGTGGCTCAGATGTCAAAATGTTCCATTTTTAAGCGTTTGTCACCGTTTCTTTAATACCTGGACTCAAATATTCACAAGAATACACATTATGTTTTAACACTCACACGACTAAGTGCCCTTCACATGCCCTTCACAGTCGTCCGTTTTGCCATATCACATCGCATTTGGGCCCCATAATACTCGACGACGGTACCACTGCTCGTGCGCGCGACTGCCGGGTCTTAGCCGAGACCAGCCCGCCCTGGTTTGGTTAGAGACAACATGAGTGGCAGGTGATTTTTATTTCAGGTGATATTTCAAGTGATATTTGACAACACGTAAGAATATGACAAATGAATAACTCGTTAATTTGAGTCTTACAAAAAATTTAGAGAACTTTTTAAAGTAGTGTTTTCTGGAATCTCCAGTACTTGAGAGGAAAGATGGGGCAGGTTATCAAAGAAGAATGGAAATAGTGAAACACTACTTGCTCGTCTTAAATGACTGTGATGAGCGGGGGAAATTATATTTGCTTTTTAACTCTACGCATCTTTTTTGACCCGAGTAGATCTATGGAAATTTTGGGTGAGATTTTCTGTGAGCATTTACATTAAGTTCTAAGTTTTGAAAACTATCTTCTTTTTTAGTGACGGCTTTGTTAAAGTCCTTTAATAGTTAAACTCCCCGCTCAGCACAGTGAATGTTTGAGTCCAGGTACAAAAACAAAACGATGAAAAACGCTCAAAAATGGCACATTTTGACATTTAAGCCAGTCTGCCCCCCCCCCCCCCCCCGTTCCTCCCCAACCCCATACCACCAGCCCCCTCCCCTAACCCTCCTCTCCGTCCCTTCTTCGCCAAAATCATTCAAAGATTACGTAAAAGCCGCATTTGGCAAATTTATACGACTTTTGGTTAGATTTGGCGATTATTTTTAACAGAATAGTGACCTTGTGGAGCGTGTCCCATGGTTGGGGGACGAAGTCTAGTGTTTCAACTTGCCTTTAGTGCCACTACGACCACACCGGGTCACCTCGGTTGGCGTTTTGCGGGTTGCCTATGTTTTACTGTTTTTGCCGTTTTTTCGGATTTTCAACGCGTTATTGGGGGCTGAAGATCAAATCGCACGAAGTTGCAATTTTGCACGGTCAATGTCCTCCACTAGTAGCACACTTTCCGACCATAATGAACTTCGATTTCGAAAAAGCTGTCCTTTCGCTCCACCTTAATGCGCGAGCCCTCGCTTTCGCGACAAAATTGTCACATGACAACCGTTCTAATTCTGTTTCTATCACACTGCTAAAAATACTGTCGTAAATTACCAACACTTTCGTAGTTAAGTTTGTTAGCAGCATATGTTTTTACCTAACAAAAATGTTGTAATCAAACAATATTCATAAAAATTTACAAAACGGAATTTCCTCTCAAAAGTGTGATTTTTTGTTTGCTCTTAAACAATAAAAATATTGTTACATTACCAGTTTGTTTGTTTTGGAACGATATATGTTGCTATCAAACTTAACTACAATTTTGTGTTAGGAACTAGTTCCTGTTTTGGGCCACTATAGCCTCTACGATTAAAACAAGCAGGCCCGCCCTACCGCCAAACGTCGTTGCCAGCTCCGCTTCGCTACGCTGGCAACTCCGTTCGGCAGGGGGCTTGCCTGCTTGGCCTGCCGGCGGCGTTCGGTCGGGCCTTCGGCCCGACCCAAAAGCCTCAAAGCATCTTCTTCACTTTAAAATTATCGGGCCTTCGGCCCGAACTGGCATTCCCTTTGGTAATATTAAAAGTTTGTAACGGTGAACGACCGTAACTACAGCCCTCTCTTCTGCTTTGAAAACGCGCTGCTAGTGAGATGGCATCGTTTCATATAGATACGTTTGATCAAAACTGTAATTGTATTAAAATATATTTATTTTAATAGTTATTAAATACAGATTCTACAAACAGCACAATTGGTCAAAATTTATCATAAGTAATTAAAATAAGATTTTCATTATTATTAAAATGTAATTAATTATTTTTGAATTAATTTGTAATTAATAACTTTTTAAAAAATAAATATTTATTTTAAATTAAATATTATATTTAATTAATTAACAACTATTAATGGTAGTTCTCAGCACAACGTAGGCGAAGCAACTGCTCTAGTTCTGTTCAGTTCTGCCAGGCCGAGAAAGGTCCTGAAACTTGCACAGCTTGATTTTTCATACCACCCCGCGAGGCACGGCTTATCCGCGGGGCATGCGTGACCTCGCGGAGGACCCTCGTCTCTCGCGGGGGCAGGTCGCGCATCCCCCGCAGGGGGCCCGCGACACCGCGAGGGGCACGTCGCGGCTCCGCGGGGCGCTCTCCAGGGCCGGCTGTCTCCTACCACCGCACCCACTCCCCCCCTCGCACTACAGCGCCTGCGGCCAGTGTAGGCAACCCAACTGACTGCCCCGTGTTCTCTGGGACACCCGGTACTAGATGGCTATGGTGGACGGCAGAGACCTTAAACGGTCGAGTCGGCCGACTCGAAATGCGTTCGAATGCGACGCGTGCGAGTGAGACACACCGGCAAGCTGCGCTCGCTCTCGCTCCCACTCACCGCTTTCGAACGCATTTCGGGTCTGGCTGACTCAACCGTTGCAGGTCTCTGGTGGACGGAGTCTAAATAATTTTAATTTAATTAATTTACCAAATAATATTATTATTTTCGAATAATTTAAAAATTATTATTATTATTATTATTATTATTATTATTATTATTATTAAATAAAAATTATATTAATTTTATTTTAAATAACTTAATGTAACGTGATAGATTATTTTAACTACTTCCATCTTTTTTTTTATCATGACTACACATTTGATCAAAAACACAAAATACATATTAAAAATACTTTTGATCAAACGTATCTATATGAAACGAGCCACTCCCCTGCTAGTATAGGAATTATAGAGCCGTGTTTTCAAAACGGTCACTACTTACGTACAACTCTCAAAATTCGGTTTATGGGGCTGCAAAATTACGCAAAACCCATTACACGACATGCAGCATAGTGCTTTCAGTTATTTCGGTCGTCGATAGGGCTTTAGTGCCAAAACTGTAAGAGATAGAGCAAAACGGGCGAAATTTTGGGGCAAAGGGTCGCAAAATGACGCAAAACCCATGACACGATACCCAACGTGATGTTTTCGGATATTTCGCTCGTCGACGTGGCTGTAGCGCCGAAACGGTAAGAGATAGAGCAAAACGGACGAAATTTTGGCCCAAAGGGCCGCAAAATGACGCAAAACCCATGACACGATGCCCAACGTGATGTTTTCGGATATTTCGCTCGTCGACGTGGCTGTAGCGCCGAAACGGTAAGAGATAGAGCGAAACGGACGACATTTTCACTGTTAAAAATAGTTGTCAGTTTACGACACTACCCGTGACGACCGTGTTGTTGGTTTACAAAAGCATTTGTTGCATTTGTCCAACTGAGCAAAGACGCTCTATCACTTTCTATTTCAACCGTATCGGTCCATTAAGGAACAAGTTCTTACCAACATGTTGTAACGCTACAACAGAATCGTAGTTAAGTTTGTTAACAACACATTTCGTTTCAATACAACCTCATCGTTGTGTTGTTTGTAAACACGTACTTTTTCCAAGTGCAAAATATGTTTCATGACATTCTATGAACATCGTAAAATCACAACATGTTCGTAAAATTACGACATGTGTCGCTAACAAACTTAACTACGAATATGTCGTAAATTTACGACATTTTTTTTAACAGTGTTGGCCCAGAGGGTCCTAACTCGACGAGATACCCCTTACGAGATCATAAAATTTCATTTAAAATATTTTTATTTTTCAGTTCTGCAAAACTTTAATAATTTTTTTCAGTGCCTTAATGAGGGTTGGCAGGATTTGCACCAGGCGTTTCGGTGTCCAGGAGTGACCCTTAAGATACCCTAAAAATTTCAACTCTCTAGCTCAACTCCTTCGAGTGGAACAGACAGACAAACAAACAGACAGACAAACAAACAGACAGACACCAGATCGATTGCATAAGCCCGCTCTGAAGCTTTTTCAAAGCAGAAGGGCGGGCTAAAAAATCTGAAAATTCAGACCGATGTTTTTTAGACTTGCCACTCTAAATTGACTTTTCAGACAAGAGACTGAATTTTTAGCCCTCTAATCATTATATTGAAACGCCTGGTGTAAAAATTTGGTCTTAGCCGCCTGAAAATCAATTTTCAGACCTTTCCTTCTAAATAATCAGACGCGTCGTTCTGAAGTTTGTTATCTTCGAAATCTTTTTCAAGGATCCAGACTAGGCAGTCTGAATTTTTCGAGGCAGGGTCTGAAGTTTCAGACTGCCCAGACGGCTGGGGACAGGCGAGGACGATGAGGTTCATCACAGCAGTGCAACCAGCCTCATGGGCGGGCAGCGTAGCGCAGTGGTGACGCAGCAGCTTCGTAACGCTAAGGTACGGGTTTAAAATCCCCCCGGCGGTAACATACTTTCATCGAACCCAGGAAGTTCTCCTTCAAATTGTATAACGCCGGTATGAAGCAGAATGATCGCGTTTAATAATTATAACGGTTAACTGTCACGTCTGAATTTTCAGACCTAGACGTCAGTCATAATTTTCAGACTTTCAATTACCGAAAATTTAGTTTTTAAAAGTATAATTTGTCAGAACGATCTTTACTCGAAATATTCAGACAACAAAGCTGAAAATAAACTTTGTACTATTTAGTCTGAATTGTCAGACATTTTTTTTTAACAGTGTTAATAGAACGACTTTTGTCAGATTGTCAATGAAAACAAGTACAAGTACTACCCGAGGGAAAGGTACACTGTAAAAAATGAGAGCCCAAAACGGTGCCAGGTACGGTGCACTGTACCTGCGAAATTGAAAAATGATACGGTGAGCAAAGTACGGAGAGACCGTACCCACTGATTTTATACTACGGAGCCGTGAAACGGCGTCACCGTACCCACTAAAAGTGGTACGGAAGAACCGTTTTCGAGCTCCGTAACACTAAAACCGAGGTACGGTTAACCGTACTTAGCACCGTATCAAGTACGGTAACCAGCGGAAATTAATTAGCGGTTGCTAACCGTCATCTCACCGTTATTATTTTTTACAGTGTATGGTCTGCGACACATCTGCTGGTTGTCGGCAACAGACAGCGATCTTTAAACGATATGCAAATGTCGCGCAGAAAACTTGCGGATGAGCCGCGGGTAATTCGCAATCGAAGCACAGTTAACTTTCACACAATGGGCAAAGCACCCACGGGTGATTCGCAGACGGACCGCGGCCAATATAGTTCGCGGATTCGACGGGGTTCACAAGAGCTAAAAGCCACAAGCGCTAAAAGTCACAAGAGCTAAAAGTTACGTGAGCTAGACTCGAATCCACTGTTGGATGCAGCGGACTATACTTCACGAGAAAGGCGAGAGCGAGGGCGAGGTTCGAGATATTGGTACGACGGTCGGTCGGAGGGCAGAGTAATGTCTTTGTCTGCTAGGCTACCAGTGTTTACGTTACTTCTTTACTGCGACATCCCTGTGAATTGCGGAACCATTTGGTATCCTTTAAAGACCGTGAGTTGGAATATTCTTGGCGGTGAAAGACGCCAGAATTTCTCCCAAATAACATTCAAACAACCCAGAGTCTCCACAATATTTTGAGGTGTTTCATGAAATGTGTGCGTGTGTGTGTGTGTGTGTCGTTACACGGTTCAGTGCGAAGTTATGGGTATTCGCTTGTGTGTATACCCGATCACAGACCGTACAGTAATACATCGTCTTTCTCATTGTGGCAAATGCGACGCTCATCGGTACAGTTTGTGTCGCGATTCTCCAAAGGTGAGAAGACGTTCATAACCTATGCAAGTGTGTGCTTTGGTGTTACACTGGCTGTTGGTTGCAAATGCTTCTTGCTCTAAATTGTTTCTTGTTTGGGTTTGGTATTGCCTTTTTCCGCTCTTCATTTCTGTTGCGTCTGTGTAAATATGTATATTCGCTGTATCTGGCCAAGGGGTCCCCCACTCACACAATCTATGTACACGCGGAAAAACAATACCACACAATCTGACCTGACACTATCTCACACAATCCAGACAATCCCACACAATCTCACACAATCCCACACAATCTCACACAATCTCACTCCATCCGGGCACCAATCGCCTGCAGTGGTTAAGTTAACAAGGCGAGGAGTTCACTTTCGGACCAGTCTACGGTAATGCGTACGCGCGCTGAGGGAAGAGGGGGGGGGGGGGAATAATGAAAACTGCGTGCACCAAGTAACGTTCTTTGATGTATACAGGGTGACTTTTTTCCGACCTAATATATTTCAAGGGCGTGTAGGGGGTGCCTAGGGAAGCGGGATATTGGACACTTGGGGTCGGAAATGAAAATTGGCGGCACTACGCTAAAATTGCGCCGGAAGGTAGGCAACCTACCCTTAAGGTGGGACTTGGCGGGCGACGGGTTAGGGCCGAAAAGGGTTAGGCCACCCCACTGGCCCTACCCTCTCTACCGCAAAACTCCGCCTTACGGGTGGGTTGCTTACCTTCCGGCGCAATTTTTGAAATTTCAATCTGGCGTAGCACCGCCAATTTTTATTTGTGACCCCAAGTGTCCTACATCGAAACACTTCTCCAGGCACCTCCTACACGCCCCCGAAATATACTAGGTCGGAAAAAAGTCACCCTGTATGCTTTAAACGTACGTTTCGACTATCAAGCCACATTAATGATTTTATCAGACTCATATATAATTTTTATTTGTGCGAGAATCGTTGCTGTGAATCCCTAGGCACAGAGTCGATGAAAATCTACAAATCGCGATGCTGACGACGCACGGCACAAACGCAAAGCCACAACCCTCTATCCGAAAACATAAACAAACTCCGCTGTTCGCAGCGAGTAGAGAGCATGACGTCATAGCAGTGGGAGAATAAGAAAATATTATTCACGTTAAGAAGCGCGAGGCTTTCAAACATTTGCTGAAATCGCACGGAGCAAAAGAACATAGAACTGAAACGTAGATTTATTAGGTATGTCTGCCACGTATTTCTTGAAATACTAGAGACTTTCTTTTACCGTATTGCTCCAACTTGAGATGAGGAAAGGACTGAGGGGGCGGGCGAGGCTAGAGGGTAGCGAGGGTAGGCAGGCCCGCAACACGCACTGTGAAATGCTTGCAAACTAAATTCTTTGCAACGTTGCGAAGCATTTTTAATATTCGTATTACGAAGAATTAGTTCGTATTGCAAAGAACTTCTTTGTACGCCACTAGAATTTTAACAAACTATTTGTTTGTATTGCAAATAAATAGTTCGGAAGCTTACGAAGAATTAGTTCGTAATACAATGCTTCAAAATTCTTTGCAACTTACAGAGAAAATGGTTTGCAATACGAACCAATTCTTTGAAAGCATTTCACAGTGATGGCGTCGTACGGGCTCACACTCAAAACAATCTGTGTACATATTTTTGGGGAGTGGGGGACCCCTTCTTCTGGTCCACTGTGCATTCTGCAAGAGTATTGTGTGTCTAAAATACATCTGTGCTTATGTAGTAATTTTCTATTGTTACTGTTTCAGGTGAGATTGATTCTCTTCGGCCCATAAGAAGCTTCCTCGTCATGTGACTTGTGTTGTTCTATGCAGCAATAGTCCGTGTTCTTGCCGTAATGTCTATGGGGATGCCATCTGCCCTTTTTGCAATGACTTTGTCAAGAGGTAGGTATTGATATGCAGGACTACTGCATTATCAGGTTCTATCAGTGCTGTGTTGTTTACTTTTCCTCAATGTATCTTCTACGATTAGGTGGTGTTGGGGACTCCCATGCTGATGCTACTTTCATTTGGACAGTCCATCCGTCCCCATGAAATTGGTGGCGTTTTTGCTATGAGAGAAGCCGGTGTTCCCAAAATTTCCTGGGGAGGTGGGAGCTTTGGTATGTAATAGCACTTTTAACTCCCAAGCCAAGTTTGGACTTTCAGTATCCAATACTACCTGAAAATTTGCATTTTCCTTACAGGCTCAACCAGCATGTAATGCTGCCTGTATAATCTCAAGGCGCACCCCCTCCGCGCCGGGCTGACAAGTGTAAGAAGCACTCAGAGAAAAACGGCCAAGCACCAGAGATGAGAAGCGGTACCAGTCCGGTCCCTCCGCTTAGGGACCGCACGCAAGCAGTGCGGTCCGGTCCGGTACCATCCGGTACCGGAAGGGAGGAGCCAAGAGGAGATAGTTCGCACACCTCCGCTCAGCCGGCGCTCGCTGGCAGCTGCGTCCGAGTAGGCTGTCTATCTCTCTCGCACGCATTAGGAGTGTGTGGACGCGAGAGAGGTAGCGCACCTCTCCGGAGGCAGCTCTAGATCGGCACTCGGTGACGGCTCTCCGGCTACGTCTGATCGCCCGATGCGGATAGATTTCGGATGTATCCGGAATGTCCGTCTGTGCGTCAGGGCGATCAGACGGTACCGGACTCTGGTACACTGTTAAAAAAGTTTGTCACTTGATGACATTCTGTATGATGAGAGTCTTGTTTGAAAACGAAATTTTGTTTTCGTGAAATGCCTCACAAAACTTCGTTTTGCATTGCTTGTAGCAATGACTAAGTGGCGAGGTGTTGTAACTGAACAAGGAAAATCTTGTTAATTTTTTTAGCAAAATATTTCGTTTTGAAACAAGCCCTTTTGTAATAGAACTTCTTTTTTGATGAGCGTGATCGAAAAGTAATATTTTTTGAAACAAAAAGGGACGGAAAATTTCAACAACTTAATTTTATTTTCTTGTTTGCCAAAACAAAAAAAATTGTAATGCTACAAGATACTTGTTTCAAAACGAAATGTCTTGCTATAAAAATTAACAAGATTTTCCTTGTTAATTTACAAAACATTTTTTAAAAGTGTACCGGACTGGTACCGCTTCTCATCTCTGCCAAGCACATCCCTTCCGCTTACGGCACAAGTTTTGTTCAAGTGACTCTTGGTATGAAAGTAACTTGAAAGTAACAAACCAAAGCGCACAGAATTTAGTGTGTGATGTCAGCACCCAACAGTACCTGAAAATTTGCACTTTCCCTGCAGGCTCGACCAGCATGTAATTGTTAGCTTTGCTGCTCCTGTAGCAACCTGGCTGGACTATACCTTTTGTCATCCATCGAGTGATTAACTGAAATAGAAGAGCTAATTAACTAGGACTTCTTGACCATCAACTTTTGAAATATGCTACTTTGTAATTTCCTCATGAACCTCTCTGATGGATTGTCATTCTGTGGGGCTGGGAAAGAGAAGAAGGAAAGAAAGAAAAGAAAACAGAGAGAAATCCCATGTCATACTTATTTCACCTGTGCTATGTAATGTATGACCTCCAACTGTCACTATATAATATTCTTTTGATATTAAGTGTGCTCCTGTTAGTGATTTCAATTGCAACAGCCTACATAGGAATATATTTATTGCAATATATTTTGTATTGTGTGCTTATCTGTGAAATGTGTATAATGTTGCAAGTTTGCTTTCTTGGGCAGTCATGAGCAAAATTAACATCAAATAGCTTTTCTTTCTGTACATCATTATTGTCAATATTGAATCTTAAGTGCGGTATTTTCTTTTCTTTTTTTTTCCTTTTTTTTTGTTTTGAAATTTTTTTATTTGAATGAAATTGTGTGTGTGGCTTTGTTTTTCAGGCCATCACATCCTGTGTCAGAGTAAACCATGTGTATAGAAAGCTTTGTTTCAATGAGTTCTTTTAAGGTAATGAAAGACCAGCATCAGTAAAGCAGGATTCACGATGGACCCGCTATTAGCGGGTCAGCCCCGCTCGGAGCGGGTCGGACCCGGTACTAGCGTTTTTGCACAAAACGAAAGTAATTTCCATTGCGGCGATGTAAAACTGATCATGACAAACAGCCAATTGCAGCCCAGGCCCACGGAAAAAGAAGCGAGATCATTTAGGCAAACTATTGCGACTCAAAATGAAACTGACGCGAGTTGCGTGTTCTCCGTATCGAAAACGCTCGGAGCGGAGCCGGCCCGCTCGCGCGGTGCATCATGCGACACACCGAGCGGGTCGGACCCGCTCGCGCGGTGCATCATGGGACGCACCGGGGGAGCCGGCCCGCTCGCGCGGGGCATCATGGGACACACCGAGCGGAGCCGGCCCGCTCGCGCGGTGCATCATGGGACACACCGAGCGGAGCCGGCCCGCTCGCGCGGTGCATCATGGGACAAGAAAACTTCCCGCCAGCAGAATGTGGTCTAGTACAAGCAGGTAAGCTGCACTCTGTCACCGCCAGACAGCCGCGACGCAACGGCAGGCCCCTGTTCCGCCTGTCCGCGGGCGCGGCGCGCAGTCGCTCGTACACCTACGGTCCGAGGCGGGGCGCGCGGGCGTGGCGCTCACGCGCTTGTACACCCCTGCCCCGTGACGGCGGGCCGGGGGGAAGTCCCGCCCGTTCGCGGCGGCACATTTTTACCACAGACGGCTGTCCGGACGCAGCCTCTGCCGGCCTGCTTGCCCGTCTAGCCGACCGGCATGCCTCGCTCCGGTGTAGAGGGAGGGGAAAGGGGAAGTTTTTTGGCTATGGGATGCGTTTGTGCTCTCCTCTGGCCGGTGCAGCGGACATCTCCTAGCCATTGCAAACGTGTAGGCAAGCTGGGAGCTGCGTGCCGGTGATTCGGCTCAGTCTGTGTCTTGTTTGAGGCTGGAGAAGTTGGTTTGAAGTCTACATTTGTGTCGTGTCGTGTGAGATGGGGAAACGGAAGAAGAAAGGTTCGCCGGGGCCGCCGGCGCCCCCGAAGCCAAAGTACGATATGGAGCGGCTTTTCGCGGCGGTGCAGGCGCGCCCAGCCCTTTGGATGCGGAACCATAAGTACTACCACAACAAAAATGTGCGTCAGACCAATTGGGTTGAAATTTCTCAACTGTTTCCTGGGACGGATGGTGAGTACCGAGTGAGCCTGGTAGCTTGTGATTTCAATCGGGCTGGTAATCTGGGCGAGCGTTTTCCTTCGACATCGTCTGCCTCTTTCCCACTTCATTGCACGCAACTGAGTGGGAGAGAGTCAGATGCTGTGGGGCACAGATGCTTGGTTTTTTCGTCTGACCTGAAACACTACATACTGCAGCAGCACGGTGCGTGACCACGCACGTGCTGTTGTACTCCCGTCGGTAGTGCCCGGGTCGGGCTGATTAGCAACGTGTTTTACTGTGTCTCGCCTACGTTTAGGTCCAATGCTCGCTACGCGCTGGAAGAATTGCGTCGACTAGCTGCGCAAACGACGTAGGGAGAGAGATTTGGAGTCGGGTCGGATCGGACAGGAGGCCCCTTCCCCCGACGTCGAAGGCTACAAGTATGAGCACCTTATGCACTTTCTAACCGACGACGACCTGACGGAGAAAACAACAAGCAACTGGGGGGGTGCGGCGGCAGCTGCTGCGTCCACCGTGGCGTCTAGCACCATCTCCTTGGACGTAAGTTGAGCTGAGTGCCAGACGGGAGAGGCAGCCTTATCGAGCACCAAGTGGTGAACGATTTTGTAGTTTGTCGAGTTCTAGTTTTTGGTTTGTGTCCTGCAGCAGGACGAGCAGCACCTCACGCAGGCGTGTAGCGCGGACGTGCCCGTCATGTTTGTGACGGTGGGAGGAGAGGCGTCGCAGAGCCAACCGCGAGCACGCTCTCGACCTCCACCTCCACCTGCTGAAGTGAGCTGCTGCCAGGCCATAGCCGAATACATCGAGGAAAGGGATGTCGCCGCACAGCTCCGCCCTCCGTCCCGGGAACAACCGGCCGTGGACGCCACCACGGTAAGCTAATTGGCTGAGCGATAGCGAAGCCTATTACTCCACTGATCCGATTTGGCTCCTGTCTGTCTGTCTGTACGCACGATAACTCGCGAACAAGTTGAGATATCCACCTGAAATTTTTACAGTAGCTTCTTAACATAAATAGCTCGGACGAGTTCGTAAATAGGCATTCTAGCTCAAAAATTGACACCGTTAAAAATTAATTTTCATTTAAAAAAAAATAATTTTTAATAAAAATATATTTTTTACAGTGTTCTAAGGGGTAACCCGGCGAGTTGCGGCCCTCTGGGCGAAAATTTCGTCCGTTTGGCCGTATCATTTACCGCTTAGCCGCTACAGCGTGACTCAAGGACGAAAAGTCCTCAAATTGCATGTTGGGTGTCGTTTCCGGGGTATTTTGACGAGTTCAGGCCCTTCGGGCAGAAATTGCGTCCGTTTGGCCGTATCTCTTACCGGTTTGCTGTTAAAGCGTTGTATTTGGACAAGTCGCCAATACGCCGGTAAATGGTGTATTCATCAGATTTGCGCCCACCAGACCTGCATATCGCCGGAACCGTCTGCACGAGTGCAATAGGGTATTTCGGACAAGCAACAAGGCGGAAACGGAACTGGCCCGTGGTCACCAGATGTATCTCTGCCTGCGAACTACGCATGCGCAGTAGGCTCTGCGCTGCTCCGCTCACCTCCCCCACTTCACCCCGCACCAGCGGCAGAGATGACACCGACTGTGGTCGAGCCGGTCTCATTTCCGGTGCGCCGCTTACCCGAAATACCCTATTCAATGGTGCCCTCCGTTGTGTTTCTCGAATCGTATTCGAACAAGTCAGCCACGGCATATCTCAAAAGTTCTGACAAACCCAAAGTACCCTTTACCGTACATTGTCAGAACGGTCCCTTCGAGTGCAATTCAATGGCGTTCCTCGATTTGACGACAAGGGATCAAATAATTTACGAAATTATAGCATTCTTGTTTTTACAGAAAGCGCCGCAGGCCTAGGTAGATGTACGTAGGCGCGTCGCAGCGTAACAGTCTTTTGCGAAATATCGCGAAGCCTGTTACGCGAGACGTGGTCTGGCGTACATCTACCTAGTTATTTGTCTGCCTACAGCCCGCGCATCACACGCCTGACGCACGCCCAGGTTGCAGCTGGGAAACCGGCGGGCACGCACTAGGTGACTGGATGCGCCCAAGACCCGATTTGCTCCTGCGCCGCGACAGCGATGACGATGACGAGGACGAAAGGCGGGGCAGGGCACCTTCCCTCACGCCCTCCGCTCTGTCGTTCTTTTCAGGTAGGGCCCGGTCCCGGTCCCGTAGCCCTGAATTTGGCCGCAGGACAGCAGATGGTTAGTAGCGCGTTTATTCAAGTATATGACTGCAGGATTTCTGGTTCTTGTCTGACATTTTAAAACATTTCAGATGGTGACTGTCCCAACCGATGGGATGGCGGTGGCCGAGGACGTGTCCTAGTCCGTGGTGGTCGCGGCGGTCGAGGACCTGTAACGCGCGTCGGCTGTAGCGTCCAGCAGTGTCAACCAGCAGTGCGCGGCCGCACTGGTCGGGGTAGACCCGTAGTGCGTGGCGGTCGCGGTCGCGGGGGACAGGCAGCTCGCGGTGGTGTAGCTGAGCCAGACCCCGACCTGCAACAGCAGTATATTGACATGATGCTCGAGCAGGGCCGTCAAGCGCTGCGTGAAGAGCAGGCCGAAGTCAACCATAGAGCTCCGCGGCCAGCGCAACGGCCAGCACCACGCGGCGGCGGCGGCGGCAACCATCGGGGTACTGGTCCTGGCCGAAATGTGCAAGGTCGCGACGACCTGGAGCAGCGACTGCATGCTCTCGACGAAGCTATCCGACAAACTCACCAGTACCTCGAAGGCATGGAACCGCAGGACCAGTTTTCAGCATTTGGCACCGCTGTCGGGCGCATGATCAGAGATGCTGCTGCAGTTGAGCCGAGGGCAACCTATGCTGCTATGCCACAAATTATGGCAATCATTTTCAGATTACGATATCCTGATGGTTATCTTAATATGTGAAATTTTTTTCAAAATGTTCACAGTGTATAATAATTGACTGAGATGGTTAAAGTGTGATGGTTATCTTATGTGAGATATTTTTCAAAATGTTATTACAATTTCACAGTGCATAATAATTGATTTAAATTAAAATGAATACTAATAAGCATTTATTTATGGTCTTATTTATTCAATATTATCGATTTCGAAAAGTGAAATACAATAGGGGCCTATCCAAAGGCGTGCACTGGCTGATTCAAAGAGCACATAAAAGTGTTGCGGGTCTGCCTACCCAAGGGGCAACAGCGGGTTACGTCTCAGTTGGGTTGCCTATGCACTGGGCGAAGGCGCTCTAGGGTGGGGAGGCCGTAGCCGCTAGCCCCGGGCGAGGGGAGTAGCAGGGGTCTGCAACGGCCGGGCGAGCGAGTGAGGCGATGCTCCGCTCCGGCCGCGCGGGCGCGCGCGCGCTGCGAAGCGCTCGGAAGTAGCGGGAGCTGACTTCAGATTGAGATATCTCTAAATTTTGCGTGCATCGATACCAAAACAAGTACACCACTGCACGCTATAGATCGCCTTCTTTCTATCGGCACCATTCTTACCACTCAGGAACACGTAAATATTGCTTATTCGCAGAAGAGCGTAATGGCGGTAGTCCGGGCCGGGTCGACGGCTGACTTTGGCAAGTTAATGTGGGAGAACTACTGCAAATACCGTTAAACCACGCAGACGTATCGAAAGGCCACACTTTTGCAGAGGTCCATTGTAAGTTTCGACTTGATCTGAAATTTAGTTTACTCACACGAACAATTTCTTTGATGGCGACGGGGAGCGCATATGGGCGAGACGAGCCGTACAGCCAATCGAGTCAGCAAGTACATCTAGTGATTTAGTCCTTCTAGAATCATATAAAATGGTATGTTAAATACTTATAAAGCATATCATC
This sequence comes from Frankliniella intonsa, assembly GCA_033675135.1. Taxonomy (NCBI): domain Eukaryota; kingdom Metazoa; phylum Arthropoda; class Insecta; order Thysanoptera; family Thripidae; genus Frankliniella; species Frankliniella intonsa. The sequence goes on along the minus strand of JAWJED010000046.1, from coordinate 1,608,848 downwards.
AACACTGTACGTTATTCAATAAATATATGAAAAAATACGGATACAAAAGTGGAAAGGTGAGTGTTAATTATGATAATGATAGCATGATAAATTTTAGAATGTGTTAAAAAATTCCTATAGCGTATATTTAAGGTGGAACTCCAATGAGACAGAACCGACCAACACATCATTTTAGATTTTGCCTTCACCAGCACTGACCAAGTTTGCTAATGCAATCTAGGTTGTTCAGCAATGCCATAAATATATTTTTACTCATTGATTGGATATTTTGGTGTCTAAAGAAGAATGTACTGAAATATGATGGGTACTGATGGGTCCCTCATAGAGACATATAGAGGTACCAAACCATCTTCATAATTTGTAATAATATATTTATGGCATTGCTGAACAACCAAGATTGCATTAGCAAACTTGGTCTGAGCTGGTGAAAGCAAAATCTAAAATGATGGGTTGATTCTGTCCCATTGGAGTTCCACCTTTACTTAATTGACGACCGACCTAAGAGGGAACATTCAGACCAATCACAATATATTCAAGTCCATATATCTAATTGAAATTAATCTGTTAAATTAAAAGTGATACATACTTTTAAATATCCGCTTTCAAAGCCTTTGTGATTGAACCGATTGGGTTTCGTTTTCCCACAGCACAGCAAGCTGTTCAAGAATTCCATGAATCCACATAGCATCTTGGTTAATTTATGGCATTGATCTTTATTTTTCAGATGGCTGATAGCTGATGTGCAAGCAAGAGATCTGAAAGTGGCACTTTCGGACCTTGAAATTAATCAATTGTACCCCATAAAGCGTAGGCCTATACAACGCTCGCAAACTTCCTACAATGGAAAAACTATACATGGGATTACTGTCAACATTGATCTCAATGGTATTGCAGTTTTCACCTATTTGCCCAAAATTTTCTTGAGGAGTCCCGACAATTTGTTGGAAGCCATAAACCAGGCAGCCACGGAAGGAAAACCATTTACTGTGGTCTATTATGGCACAATTGGCAATATGAATTTGGGAAAGATTCAAAAGTATGGTGATGGTAAGTCAAAACATTGCTACGTTCATCTCCTAATATATTATTGTTATGTGTTTATTTTTAACTTACAATCAATGTTTCGTTTTTTTTTTCTTAAATGAAGAACTTGACAAAACAATGGTCAAGAAATTCACTTCCTTCACTGAGAATTCTGCAACAAAAAGAAAACTTCAAGAAAATGAAGATGGACCTTCATGTTCAAAGAAGTCCTGCTAATGGAAGAAGTTTGTACCTATAGGTGTTTTAATGCATAAGTAATAAATTTGTGAAAGCTGCTTTTCATTTTTCTGTTTATTGTTTACCTTTACCTGTTCCATCTTTTGTGTCATAATCACCACCAAATATTGTTAAAAAAAGGCTTGTTACCTATGGCTACCTGAGCCATGTAAGGCATTATGTTTGTAAAAGCTTTCGCAAGGTCCTCTCCAACAAAACCCAGCAAATGTGCGCCTACTGGATTAAAGTATCTAAGAGCTATGAAATTCAATTTTTGGGAGACAATAAGATGAGATCAATATTGCATATTTTAAAATCAATTACTACATGATTGTCTTACTCACCAACACACCTTATTTAAAGCAAATATGTCTTTCAACATCCTCTCAATGAAATCCTTTACAGGCGCATAGACATTTGTTACGTCATCAATAGGATGTGTTCAATGATAGGGAAACTTTCATGATTCCCACAAATCGTGCATGATGAGAAATAGCAGCTGATACACATAATGTGCCTCCATGACTTCCAGCAGGTTGGTAGTAGCGATCAAATTGTTCTTATTATACAGCAGTAAGAATTGCATTGACTCACCAACAGCTTTTATTGCGACAACGTGGATGACACAGTCAATTGTGTGCTTCATTTACAATTTCCTGTTATGGGAGCACTTTATACTAACTCAGCAAAAAAAGGCGAACAGCTTCATACACACACCTCCTGGAATTTTAATTTACTGAGAAGTATAACTTCTTTTATATCTTCACTTGATAAGTAGAGTACTTCCTCCAAAATTGAATCTACTGGCTATGATGTTTCAATGCCACGTGTAAAACAAACAACACAGTAAATGCAAATATTATCACAGCCACACATGATTCAGCTGAAGTCTTGAAAGCTAAACACAAGATTATCACGCATTAGCACTGGAAAATCAATAAAAATACCAAAACTTTAAGTGTATGCAATCATACAATAAATATTCTCACGCACTGGAACTCACTGGATAAGCTTAATAAGCAGGTTTTCATAAAGACACATCCCAAAATGAAAGTATTTACTTCTTTACCCAACATTCTTTTTATAAACCACACTGCAGAAAAGATAATTACACATTAGCACTGAACAAGCAACAAAAAATGTTACTAGCTTAATATGAAGTTTTCATAAAAACATATCCTGCACCCTACCTTAATATTTTTAAATCAACATTCATCATGGTCCTAGCTGTTATTTGGTGCTGAACTTATGGTTTCTACAACCAAATTACCACAAAACATACAATGCCAATGTTTATACAGAGACCATATCAGATGTCACTGATATTTAAATGATGCAGACATGTGAAGCTGAAAAAGTATACAATACCTTGATTAACATACAACAGTTTATACTGTATATCTTTTTCTTTTAACCTAAAATTTTTCATAAATTTCATAAATTTTTCTTAAAAGTCCACATAATTTACTTGATGCAATAAATAACACCACCACGAAGGAAAAGCCATTCAGTATGGCATACTACGAAACCATTAAAAATATGAATCTTAGAAGAATCCAGGCAAGCACCATCAGGAGATGTTGTCACTACTACTGCTGCTGTGATCTCGAAAACTGAACACACAATTATTATGCATTAGCACTGGAAAAGCAATAAAAAATCAAAACTTAAAATGTATGTAATACACTAAATATTGTCACTCACTACACGTCACTAGACAAGATTCATATTCAAGTTTTCATAAAGTCACATTTCACAAAATGAAAGTATTCATTTATTTGCCCAACAATCTTCTTACAAGCCAAAATAATTGACTTGATACAACATATGAAGCCGCCACAACTGCACAAAAGGTAAGTGGGCATTAGCATTGAAAGAGCAATAAAAAATAAAATTTTACAAGCTTAATATGGAACTGTTCATAAAACCATATCCTACACCCTACCTTAATATTATTCAATCCACATCAATCATGGTCCTAGCTCTTACTTTATGCTAAACTTATAGTTTGTACAACCAAATGATCATAAAACATACAATCCCAATGTTTATATAAGGAACCATTACAGAAGTCACTTATATTTAGATGATGGACACTTCTCAAATCTGAAAAAGTATACAATACCTAGATAAACATACAACAGTTCGTGCTCTTTTTCTTTTCCTTTCAACCCAAAATCTTTCATAAATTTCTCAGAAAGGCATTTAAGTCCTAAACAGCGGACCCGACAATACACAATCATCATCATATACTACATTCAAAGACCAAATGCACTAGCTGCATTAGCATCAATTGAAACACTACTGTGAGGATTTCGTTTTGCCATCGAACCTACATGAACATTTATCCAACCCCAAGAATTTTCATGAAAATACATCCTGACTGATAAATAAAACAATTTACATTCCTCAACAAATATTACCCCAAAAAATAAAATAAAAAAAGTTGGTGAGAAGCAATATAGACCCTCTGGGACAGGCATTGGCCGGGGCTCACATGAAATGCGGCCCCGGCAGGTTACGATCGACATAGCGAACATTCAAAGACCAAATGGCTCTAGCTGCACTAGCGTCAGACGGGTCTTGAACCAGGCTTACGGGGATCGGGTTCTGCCATTAAAGCCACACGGCCACTCATCCCACCCCAAGTGCTCATTAACGGCTAAAAAACTACTTGATGACGGATTACATCACGACACCCCATGCAACACCATCTGTTGACGTTCTGCTAAAACTAAATAGACAGCGCTATCTACTGACATTAACTGAAAGAAGAACGAAATGATGCCGCGAATGATTTGAACCCATCGTACACCTTTCGGATTATTTTCTCTATTGTCAGCAAGTTTTGAATTAGAAGAACAGTTGGTTATTAAAAGTTGAACAAAATTATTACTAGGTAGATGTACGCCAGACCACGTCTCGCGTAACAGGCTTCGCGATATTTCGCGAAACTCTGTTACGCTGCGACGCGCCTGCGTACATCTACCTAGGCCTGCGGCGCTTTCTGTAAAAATAAGAATGCCATAATTCCCAAAATTATTTGAACCCTTGTCGTCAAATCGGGGAACGCCATTGAATTGCACTCGACGGGACCGTTCTGACGATGTACGGTAAAGGGTAGTTTGGGATTGTCAGAACTTTTGAGATATGCCCTAGCTGACTTGTTCAAATACGATTCGAGAAAGAAAACAGAGGGCACCAATAAATTGCACTTGTGCAGACGGTTCCGGTGATATGCCGGTCTGATGGGCGCAGATCTGATTAATACACCATTTACGGGCATATTGGCGACTTCTTGTCCACATTTAACGCTATAACAGCAAAACGGTAAGAGATACGGCCAAACGGACGAAATTTCCGCCCAGAGGGTCTTAACTCGTCAAAATACCCCGGAAACGACACCCAACATGCAATTTGAGGACCTTTCGCCCTTAAGTCACGCTGTAGCGGCTAAACGGTAAGAGATACGGCCGAACGGACGAAATTTTCGCCCAGAGGGCCGCAACTCGCCGAGTTACCCCTTAGGACACTGTAAAAAATACTTTTATTAGAAAAATATTTTTTTTCGAAAGTTTAAATTAATTTTTTACGGTGTCAATTTTTGAGCTAGAATGCCCATTTACGAACTTGTCCGAGCTATTTATTTGAAGAAGCTACTGTAAAAATCTCAGGTGGATATCTCAACTCGTTCTCGAGTTATCGTGCGTACAGACAGACAGACAAACAAACAAACAAACAGACAGACAGACAGGAACCAAATCCGATCAGTGAAGTAATAGGCTTCGCTATCGCTCAGCCAATTATGTAAAGAAATATTTTTTTCATTTTTTCATGAAGTTTATTTTTGGCTGAGCGATAGCGAATCCTATTACTTCACTGATCGGATTTGTTTGTCTGTTTGTCTGTACGCACGATAACTCGAGAACGGGTTGAGATATCCACCTGAGATTTTTACAGTAGCTGCTTTACATAAATACCTCGGACGAGTTCGTATATGGGCATTCTAGCTCAAAAATTGACATCGTTAAAATTTAATTTACATTTTCTAAAAAAATAATTTTTTAAATAAATATTTTTTATACAGTGTCCTCAGGGGTAACTCGACGAGTTGCGGCCCTCTGGGCGAAAATTTCGTCCGTTCGGCCGTATCTCTAACCGTTTCACCGCTACAGCGTGACTCAAGGGCGAAGAGTCCTCAAATTGCATGTTGGGTGTCGTTTCCAGGGTATTTTGACGAGTTAAGACCCTCTGGGCGAAAATTTCGTCCGTTTGACCGTACCCTGTTTTGCTGTTACAGCGTTGAATTTGGACAAGAAGTCGCCTATATGCCCGTAAATGGTGTATTAATCAGATTTGCGCCCAATCAGACCGGCATATCGCCGGAACCGTCTGTACGAGTAAAATTTAATGGTGCCCTCTGTTTTCTTTCTCGAATCGTATTTGAACAAGTCAGCAAGGCATATCTCAAAAGTTCTGACAATCCCAAACTACCCTTTACTGTACATCGTCAGAACGGTCCCTTCGAGTGCAATTTAATGGCCTTCCCCGATTTGACGACAAGGGTTTCAAATAAATTTCGAAATTACGGCATCCTAATTTTTACAGAAAGCGCCGCAGGCCTAGGAAGATGTACGCAGGCGTGTCGCAGCGTAACAGTGTTTCGCGAAACATCGCGAAGCCTGTTACGCGAGACGTGGTCTGGCGTGCATCTACCTAGTCTTAGGCAACGCCTCAATTAGTACGGCACGCAAGGCGCAAATATCACAACCACCTTGCACTTAATGAAAAAAAGATGCCACTTGGCACAGTTGTTCCTTAGGACCTACCGAACATTTTCCGAAGGGGGGGCGCGGTGTCAGGCCATGCAGAGCCCCGATTTTGATCCTGTTCGCCTAGAAGGGTCGACAAGTGGGTAATCGTCTACAAAATCACCCCTTAACACCGCTTTTCGAGTCGGCATCAGTGCCGATGGTAACTTCAATGCTCAGAATGCGCGCGCGCGCCTGGCGCACCAAGCGCACTGGATCCTGGCCTCCTCAAAGGCCGAGAAGTGCCTCATCATGTACGAAATGTCGTTTCCTGGGAGTTTCTTTGTGTCATACGCGTGCATTCCGGGTGCAATGTGGCGCAAAACATACTTCCAGCCGTATGCGCACCAAGCGCACTGCATCCTGGCATCCTCAAAGGCCGAGAAGTGCCTCATCATGTACGAAATGTCGTTTCCTGGGAGTTTCATTGTGTTATACGCGTGTATTTCAGGTGCAATGTGGCGCAATACATACTTCCAGCCTATTGATACAAAAAAAAACACGATCCTGGTCTCCTACAAGCTCGAGAAGTGCCGTATCTTCTATGAAACGCAGTCGTGAATAGACCGATTTCTTTGAATTTCACTGTTAAAAAAATTGTCTGACAATTCAGACTAAAAAGTCCAAAGTTTTTTTTCAGCTTTGTTGTCTGAATATTCAGAGTAAAGTCCGCTCCGAAAAATTTTACTTTAAAAAACTAAATTTTCAGTTGTTGAAATTCTGAAAATTATGAGTTAGTGCTAGGTCTGAAAATTCAGACATAACAGTTAACCGTTAAAATTATTGAACGCGATCATTTTGCTTCACACCGTTGTCATAGCAATTGTAGGAGAACTTCCTAGGTTCAATGAAAGTCTTTCACCGTCGGGGTGATTTGAACCCCGTTCCTCAGGGTTACGAAGCAGCCGCGTTACCACTGCGCTACGCTGTCCGCCTGTGAGACTGGTTGCACTGCTGCGATGAGCCTCATCGCCCTCGTCTGTTCCCAGCCGTCAGGGCAGTCTGAAACTTTAGACTCTACCTTCAAAAATTCAGACTGCCTAGTCTGGATCTATGAAAAAGACTTCAAAGATGACAATTGTCGGAACGACGAGTCTGATTATTCAGACGGAAAGTCTGAAGATTGATTTTCAGACAGCTAAGACCAAATTTTTACACCAGGCGTTCCAATATATTGATAAGAGGTCTGAATTTTCAGTCTCATGTCTGAAAAGTCAATTAAGAGTGGCAAGTCTAAAAAAATCAGTCTGAATTTTCAGATTTTTTTTAACAGTGTTTGTACAGAATGATAGGAATTTATTATAACTAGGTAGATGTACGCCAGACCACGTCTCGCGTAACAGGCTTCGCGATATTTCGTAAAACACTGTTACACTGCGACGCGCCTGCGTACATCTACCTAGGCCTGCGGCGCTGTCAGTATGGATAAGGATGCCATAAAAAAAACGCTTCGAGTAACGAAACAGTAAGCGCCATTAAATTTCACTCGCGCAGACGGTTCCGGGAATATGCTAGTCTGTGATATGCGAAAATCAGACAAATACACAACTCTACGCGTATATTAAGGACTTTTTTTTGTAGAAATTTGACGCTGCAGCGGCTTAACGGTGCGAGATACGGCCAAACGGCCAAAATATCCGCCCGAGGGTCGCAACTCGTCACAATACCTCGGAAACGACACCCAACATGCATTTTTAGGACTTTTCTTCCTTAAGTCACGCAGTAGCGGCTAAACGGTACGAGATACGGCCAAACGGACGAAATTTTCGCCCAAAGGGTCGCAACTCGCCGAGTTACCCCTTAGGACACTGTAAAAAAATATTTATTTTAAAATTATTTTTTGCGAAAATGCGAATTAATTTTTAACGGTGTCAATTTTTGAGCTAGAATGCCCATTTTCGAACTCGACCGAGCTTTTGGGGCAAAGAAGCTACAGTTAAAATTTCAACTCGATATCTCAACTCGTTCTCGAGTTATCGTGCGCACAGACAGACACACGGACACACAGACAGACACACAGACAGACACACAGACAGACACACAAACATTGAACTTTTTTAGCACTCCAGTGGCGTAATAGGCTTCGCTTCGCTCAGCCAATAAAAAGTATTATATGCGGCCACTTGCGTTTTTTGACCATAAGGGGTGGTTCATTCACCTGTCGATAAGCGGGGGCGGGGGGTTAAGTACTGGAAGAACAAAATTACCTTATACAGAAGAGTGCTGGAAAAGGGCACATGAAATTGCAGTTTAATGCAGACTATTTACGACGTACGATGAGTAGTATCTACAGAAGGGGCAGCCTACGGCCAGTCGGCCTACGGCCGATGACCATGATTGGTGAGCTCTTGCCGAAACCGATGACTATGCTGCGTGCGATAAAACAGTCGATGCACGCCGGGGGTAAACTGGCCGTAGGCTGCCCCTTCTGTAGATACTACTCATCTATATAAGTCCATGAGTATGATTATGCTGCACACACAAACGTGCGGGGTTGGGTCGGAAGACGTACGTCGTAAATGACCCAACCCCGCACGTTTGTGTGTGCAGCATAATCATACTCTGGGCGGACTTATATAGATGAGTAGTATCTACAGAAGGGGCAGCCTACGGCCAGTTTACCGCCGGCGTGCATCGACTGTTTTATCGCACGCAGCATAGTCATCGTTTTCGGCAAGAGTTCAGCAATCATGGTCATCGGCCGTAGGCCGGTTGTAGGTTGCCGTTCTTCTGTAGATACTACTCATCTATAGAAGTCCATGAGTATGATTATGCTGCACACACAAACGTTCGGGGTTGGGTCGGAAGACGTACGTCGTAAATGACCCAACCCCGCACGTTTGTGTGTGCAGCATAATCATACTCATGGACTTATATAGATGAGTAGTATCTACAGAAGGGGCAGCCTACGGCCAGTTTACCCCCGGCGTGCATCGACTGTTTTATCGCACGCAGCATAGTCATCGGTTTCGGCAAGAGTTCACCAATCATGGTCATCGGCCGTAGGCCGACTGGCCGTAGGCTGCCCCTTCTGTAGATACTACTCATCTATAGAAGTCCATGAGTATGATTATGCTGCACACACAAACGTGCGGGGTTGGGTCGGAAGACGTACGTCGTAAATGACCCAACCCCGCAAGTTTGTGTGTGCAGCATAATCATACTCATGGACTTATATAGATGAGTAGTATCTACAGAAGGGGCAGCCTACGGCCAGTTTACCCCCAGCGTGCATCGACTGTTTTATCGCACGCAGCATAGTCATCGGTTTCGGCAAGAGCTCACCAATCATGGTCATCGGCCGTAGGCCGACTGGCCGTAGGCTGCCCCTTGGGCTGGGTCCGTTTGTTCTAAGCATTTCTGTTCTAAACGTCATCTGCATTTCTGTTCTAATTAACACTTTTGATCTAAACCGTCACTTTTGTTCTAAACCCTATATTGGCAATTATTAAGTAAATCGCACTATGCTACGTATGTTATAAATGTTGTATTCTCATCTCCCTCGGCTAGACATCCGTCGGGCTTTGACAGATACCATAATTGCACTGCAAAGGGAATATTGGAAATATAGGCAACACGTGATAGTTTTTTGACGATCAAAGCAGGTTACAGGCAGAAATAGACATTAGAACGCGTGGCCATAGTGTGGTCACGCCTGGCTACTAAGCGCAGCAGGAGTAACTTGAGAAACTCTTCCTCATGGTAGAGAGGCAGGAGAAACTCTGTCGGGGCCACTAGCGAATAAGTGATAAATTGCATTTCATGAGGTTAGGTTCAAAGAGTTATGGATCAGGCAGTGCAAATGAGCATTTTCCGACCGAAACTTCTATCATATTGCCTACCGTGCCTTAACCTAACCGGACGGACACTTTGAATTGCTGACTACGTAACATAGGTGCCTGCCGTACATGACCACAATGTGGTCGCACGTGAATGTGCTGTGCCGACGGCAGCAGGCCAGTGACAGACGTAGTAGATGTCGTGACCATAGTGTGGTCACGCCTGGCTACTAAGCGCAGCAGGAGTAACTTGAGAAACTCTTCCTCATGGTAGAGAGGCAGGAGAAACTCTGTCGGGGCCCCTAGCGAATAAGTGATAATTTGCATTTCATGAGGTTAGGTTCAAAGAGTTATGGATCAGGCAGTGCAAATGAGCATTTTCCGACCGAAACTTTTATCATATTGCCTACCGTGCCTTAACCTAACCGGACGGACACTTTGAATCCGCTGACTACGTAACATAGGTGCCTGCCGTACATGACCACAATGTGGTCGCACGTGAATGTGCTGTGCCGACGGCAGCAGGCCAGTGACAGACGTAGTAGATGTCGTGACCATAGTGTGGTCACGCCTGGCTACTAAGCGCAGCAGGAGTCACTTGAGAAACTCTTCCTCATGGTAGAGAGGCAGGAGAAACTCTGTCGGGGCCCCTAGCGAATAAGTGATAATTTGCATTTCATGAGGTTAGGTTCAAAGACTTTTGGATCAGGCAGTGCAAATGAGCAATTTCCGACCGAAACTTTTATCATATTGCCTACCGTGCCTTAACCTAACCGGACGGACACTTTGAATCCGCTGACTACGTAACAGGTGCCTGCCGTACATGACCACAATGTGGTCGCACGTGAATGTGCTGTGCCGACGGCAGCAGGCCAGTGACAGACGTAGTAGATGTCGTGACCATAGTGTGGTCACGCCTGGCTACTAAGCGCAGCAGGAGTCACTTGAGAAACTCTTCCTCATGGTAGAGAGGCAGGAGAAACTCTGTCGGGGCCCCTAGCGAATAAGTGATAATTTGCATTTCATGAGGTTAGGTTCAAAGAGTTATGGATCAGGCAGTGCAAATGAGCATTTTCCGACCGAAACTTTTATCATATTGCCTACCGTGCCTTAACCTAACCGGACGGACACTTTGAATCCGCTGACTACGTAACATAGGGGCCTGCCGTACATGACCACAATGTGGTCGCACGTGAATGTGCTGTGCCGACGGCAGCAGGCCAGTGACAGACGTAGTAGATGTCGTGACCATAGTGTGGTCACGCCTGGCTACTAAGCGCAGCAGGAGTCACTTGAGAAACTCTTCCTCATGGTAGAGAGGCAGGAGAAACTCTGTCGGGGCCCCTAGCGAATAAGTGATAATTTGCATTTCATGAGGTTAGGTTCAAAGACTTATGGATCAGGCAGTGCAAATGAGCAATTTCCGACCGAAACTTTTATCATATTGCCTACCGTGCCTTAACCTAACCGGACGGACACTTTGAATCCGCTGACTACGTAACATAGGTGCCTGCCGTACATGACCACAATGTGGTCGCACGTGAATGTGCTGTGCCGACGGCAGCAGGCCAGTGACAGACGTAGTAGATGTCGTGACCATAGTGTGGTCACGCCTGGCTACTAAGCGCAGCAGGAGTCACTTGAGAAACTCTTCCTCATGGTAGAGAGGCAGGAGAAACTCTGTCGGGGCCCCTAGCGAATAAGTGATAATTTGCATTTCATGAGGTTAGGTTCAAAGAGTTATGGATCAGGCAGTGCAAATGAGCATTTTCCGACCGAAACTTTTATCATATTGCCTACCGTGCCTTAACCTAACCGGACGGACACTTTGAATCCGCTGACTACGTAACAGGTGCCTGCCGTACATGACCACAATGTGGTCGCACGTGAATGTGCTGTGCCGACGGCAGCAGGCCAGTGACAGACGTAGTAGATGTCGTGACCATAGTGTGGTCACGCCTGGCTACTAAGCGCAGCAGGAGTCACTTGAGAAACTCTTCCTCATGGTAGAGAGGCAGGAGAAACTCTGTCGGGGCCCCTAGCGAATAAGTGATAATTTGCATTTCATGAGGTTAGGTTCAAAGAGTTATGGATCAGGCAGTGCAAATGAGCAATTTCCGACCGAAACTTTTATCATATTGCCTACCGTGCCTTAACCTAACCGGACGGACACTTTGAATCCGCTGACTACGTAACATAGGTGCCTGCCGTACATGACCACAATGTGGTCGCACGTGAATGTGCTGTGCCGACGGCAGCAGGCCAGTGACAGACGTAGTGGATGTCGTGACCATAGTGTGGTCACGCCCTGGCTACTAAGCGCAGCATGAGTCACCTGAGAAACCATTTCACCTGAGAGTCACCTGAGAGACTACGTAACAGGTGCCTGCCGTACGGGATGCGTAATAACTCTATATCGAGCCCTTTCCTTGATGTCGTGCGTATTCACATCGGTCACAAACTTCTAACCGTGATACACTTAATAGAACACTGTAAAGATAAGGTTTGCGACGGGTGGTGCGTGGCGCTTCCAGATAACATTCGCTAAATGCAATGGAGTTCGGGTGACAGTAACAGAGACTCGCACAATGAATGTGCGTGATTGTGGTGTCCCGATCGTAGGCCAAGACAGCAGATGACGTAGTGCATGAAGTCGAGCGGCTGATGTGCCGCCGTGTGGGTAGGCAAACGCTGGCCGTCGATGTAGGCTGGGTTGCCTTCCTATCCCGCTCTGCACGGGCTGCGTGGTTGCCATGTGGCATGTTGTACGCGGCGGACCGCTCATATCTTTGGCACATTGTGGTTGTGTCCCTGTTATGGCGCCCCCACAATGTACGTTACCGCGGCGGAGCTACTAAGAGCGCCCGCGACACACTGGATAGGCCAACCCGCCAAGCACTCGTGTGACGTTGGCGGCCTACCCGGAGAGCCCAAGCCCAGAGGGAATCAGGAAGGGATTAAATTCCTGGTACCCAAATTTTCGTGCCGTCTCCTCCCGAAGAGTTCATTGTGGGGGCACCTTTAGGACGTTTTGAATACAATCTGGTCTTAACAGAATCGTCATCTGAAATCTTTAGAGATAGATAAGGAACCAAATTTATGTCGTAATTGCAGAAACTATTCAACTTAATCTCATATAATTTTGCTCTCCGCAACTGATTCAGATGGTGGACACTCATGTGGAGGAGCATCATGCCACCATCTTCACGTCGGTTAATGTAGTGATGAGGTTTCTGTATATCAATGGCTCTTCGTTCCTGGCAGGCGTTAAACCTAAACAAAAATATTGTCACTGTCCATGTAATTATGATCCCAATATAATTAAAGCAACTAACAATGAAACCATTTGGGAGTAAATAGCTCCAATCAATTAAATGTAGCTGCTGCAAGTTCATCATATTGAGGAAAAACGTTTGTCTCCTGTTTTGTTGGCTGAGCGATAGCGAAGCCTATTTGGCTGAGCGATAGCGAAGCCTATTACTTCACTGATCGGATTTGGCTCCTGTCTGTCTGTTTGTTTGTCTGTCTGTCTGTCTGTCTGTGTGTCTGTCCGCACGATAACTCGAGAACAACTTGAGATATCGACTTGAAATTTTTACTGTAGCTTCCTTGCCCTAAAAGCTCGGTCGAGTTCGAAAATGGGCATTCTAGCTCAAAAATTGACACCGTTAAAAATTAATTTACATTTTCGAAAAAATAATTTAAAAAAAAAAATTTTTGTAGTGTTGTAGGGCTAAAACTCGGCGAGTTGCGATCCGTAGGACGAAAATTTCGTCCGTTTGGCCGTATCTCTTACCGTTTAGCCGCTACTGCGTGATTAACGGAAGAAAAGTCCTAAAAATGCATGTTGGGTGTCGTTTCCGAGGTATTTCGACAAGTTGCGATCCTCTAGGCGGAAATTTCGTCCGTTTGGCCGTATCTCACACCGTTAAGCCGCTGCAGCGTCTAATTTGGACAAAAAGTTCTTAATATACGCGTAGAGTTGTGTATTTCTCAGATTTCCGCTTATCACAGACTAGCATATCGCCGGAACCGTCTCCACGAGTGAAATTTAATGAAGCCCACCGTTTCGTTGCTGGAAGCGTATTTTTTATGGCTTCCTAATCCATACTGACATGCCGTAGGTTTCAGGTAGATGTACGCGGGCGCGTCGCAGCGTAACAGTGTTCTTGTTACGCGAGACGTGGTCTGGCGTACATCTACCTAGTACTTCACTGATCGGATTTGGCTCCTGTCTGTCTGTTTGTTTGTCTGTCTGTCTGTCTGTCTGTCTGTGTGTCTGTCCGCACGATAACTCGAGAACAAGTTGAGATATCGACTTGAAATTTTTACTGTAGCTTCCTTGCCCAAAAAGCTCGGTCGAGTTCAAAAATGGGCATTCTAGCTCAAAAATTGACATCGTTAAAAATAATTTCCATTTTTGAAAAAATAATTTTTAAAAGAAATATTTTTTTACAGTGTCCTAAGGGGTAACTCGGCGAGTTGCGACCCATTGGGCGTAAATTTCGTCCGTTTGGCCATATCTCTTACCGTTCAGCCGCTACAGCGTGACTTAAGGGGGAAAAGTCCTAAAAATGCATGTTGGGTGTCGTTACCGGGGCATTTCTATGAATTGCGACCCTGTGGGCGGAAATTTCGTCCGTTTGGCCGTATCTCTTACCGTTAAGCCACTGCAGCGTCAAATTTCGACAAAAAGTCCTTAATGTACGCTTAGAGTTGTATTTTTCTCAGATTTTCGCTTATCACAGACTAGCATATCGCCGGAACCGTCTGCACGAGTGAATTTTTTTTTTACGTCCACTGTTTCGTTATTTAAAGCGTACTTTTTGGCTGAGCGAAGCGAAGCCTATTACGCCACTGAAGTGCTAAAAAAGTTCGTTGTCCGTCTGTCTGTGTGTGTGTCTGTCTGTGTGTCTGTCTGTGTGTCTGTTCGCACGATAACTCGAGAACGAGTTGAGATATCGAGTTGAAATTTTTACTGTAGCTTCCTTGCCGAAAAAGCTCGGTCGAGTTCGAAAATGGGCATTCTAGCTCAAAAATTGACACCGTTAAAAATTAATTTACATTTTCGAAAAAATAATTTTAAAAATAAATATTTTTTTACAGTGTACTAAGGGGTAACTCGACGAGTTGCGACCCTCTGGGCGGAAATTTCGTCCGTTTGGCCGTATCTCGTACCGTTTAGCCGCTGCAGCGTCAAATTTGGACAAAAACTCCTTAATATACGCGTAGAGTTGTGTATTTCTCTGATTATCGCTTATCACAGACTAGCATATCGCTGGAACCGTCTGCACGAGTGAAATTTAATGGAGCCCACCGTTTCGTTACTCAAAGCGTATTTTTAATGGCATCCTAATTCATACTGACAGCGCCGCAGGCCTAGGTAGATGTACGCAGGCGCGTCGCAGCGTCACAGTGTTTCGCGAGATATCGCGAAGCCTGTTACGCGAGACGTGGTCTGGCGTACATCTACCTAGTACTAGACTGTCCAGAGGCCTGTGTTATGTCTTTGTAATGTCTCAAAATAATTTAACACAACCAGCAATTACATTTCTTTAATTTCATGGCCTCCCTTCTAAGTATCCTGTTCCTTCCTCCCTCCTCCGGTTTCGGTGCTAGTTGGCACTAAAACCAGATAGCTTTAAGCTTGGTGCTACTTAGCACTAAGATTTGTAGAACTACCCCACGCAAATTAAAACATGCAAGAAGTCTATTAATAGGGTGGATAAAAAAAATGGCATAAGGATGGGGTTTGAATTTTAAACTTATTATTTGTTTAAACATGTTAAGTAATCAATCTGAAGGTGCAGATTCACAAAAACACATATTTTCAAATGGAATCATGTAAGAAGTAAGAAATTATGTACTTCTATCATCATTTAGAATTTTATAATTCTATTATTATTCTCTGGTTCTTGAAGTTTGTCACTAAAAGTGGGTCAATATTAAACTTTGTGTTTTGTTAATGTAACACAACCACCAATTACAATTCTATTATTTCATAGCCTGCCTTTTAAGTATTCTGTTCCTTCCTCCCTCCTCCGGTTTCGGTGCTACTTGGCACTAAAACCAGATAGCTTTAAGCTTGGTGCTACTTAGCACTAAGATTTGTCAGTGGCGTCGGAAGTCCTCCACGGCGGGTGGGGCTCAAACTAGTGACTCCCCCCCTCCCCTCTCGCTTCCATCCCCTCCCCCCGCCCCCTCCCCCCGTTTTGTTTTGTTTCTGGGAAACGAATTACACTAAAAGGAGAGATGGAAACTGCAATTTTAATAGCTTATTGGCAATGGGCACATGTTACAGATTACAACAATTTAGTGTTTTCCAAATACTCTCCGCCTTTCAGGAGTGCGGTTGACAAACTCTCTGATAACATCACTTATTAGAATCTGAAACGTTAAATCCTTGTGGATGAAAAGCAGCAGCAGATGAGTCAGCCGTTTCTGACTCATCGTGCTCCTTAAATAATTTTTGAGTTAACGGAGAGCCTGCCGGCCGGGCGCCGGCGCCGACTGCGTAGGTCGAACGTCTTACGTCGTACGCTAGGCAAAGCTAGGCCAAAATGACTCAAAAAGAGAGTTCTCCTATCCAAAAACGGGTGGGGCTGAGCCCTCCCCGCCTCGCGGCGGGGAGGGCTCCGAGCCCCACCCAAACCCCACTTCCGACGCCACTGAGATTTGTGGAACTACCCCACGCAAATTAAAACATGCAAGAAGTCTATTAATAGGGTGGATAATAAAATGGCATAAGGATAGGGTTTGAATTTTAAACTTATTATTTGTTTAAACATGTTAAGTAATCAATCTGAAGGTGCAGATTCACAAAAACACATATTTTGTTTAAACCTGTAAAATAAAGTAAAGTGTTGGAGCCCATCCCTGTCATGATTTGAAAATGTACACCATACAACTGCGATGTGTGTACATCTACCAGTAATTCTATACATAAGTTATGGCCAATATTGTAAGTAGCCTTCTCTGCTACTTCACTGACGGAAACCTGGCAGAGGCTTGTAGTCAAGTAGAGGGGGTACTGATTAAATATCCAACAGTAAATGCTTGTTCAAATTTAACGAAGATGTAGATAGTATGGAAAAAGGAAATAAAACAATCTTAGACTCAAATAAGAGCACAAAAAAATGATTCATACGGCTAATATGGAGAAAATCCTACAAGCGCCATATAGCCCCTGAGGGAAGGTATCAAAGGTCAAAGTGACAGATATCTATGAAGCAGATAGTGAGATAATGGTCTGTAATGTATACCATGACATGCATACTTAGTTCACTATTCTAAGTTTAACAAGACCATCACATGTAGGTCTGACACACACTAATGGAAGAAACTGAACATCTGATCAATATAACTATTACTGTGCTATACATCACAACACCTCCCCTCATTGACTTCAGGCAACATAAATAAATAAAATAAATAATACAAAAAAAATTAAGACTCGATATAGACAACTTCCATACTGTCGTTCACAAACTTATGGCAGATCATGTTATGTGGACATGCTACAACAACATGGAGGATGAAACTATATGCAAGCACCATTCCACAAGTGTCAGTACTAAACACTCACAATTCAAAACCTAATCATGGACAAATAAGTCCAAACCTAAATATCTACACAACAATATAGATATAGTCTCTGTCTTAATTGATATTTCATTACTGGATGAAGTCATTGCAGTGTAAGTTGAAATTGGACAGAGCAATAAACTCAAATCCATTAGGAACAGAATACAAACACTTACTCATTTCATAAAAGCTACATTCAGCATCTTATTAATTAATAAGTATTGTCCTACAGATACAACTGTCATCTTGCTATACACTTGGATAAGCAGAGTGTTCACCACTTAATTAACTTCTACATATAACCACACACATACACAAATAACACAAATGGACTGCCAAGTATATTGTTAAATAAGAGAACATTTAAAAATGTCAACACATCCATTCTGGGACTTTATGAGGAAATCCAAGGCCTTTTGGCTTCGTACTTGAGACATATTAGTGAATGTGTACATCAGTCTACAAAACGACACTATGGTACGGTCTGAGCAATGTAGATGTTGCGTGAGTTAATATTCACACTTTATCAAATGGGCCAGGGTGGATAACCTGTAAGACAACAATTAAATTAAAAATTACAGATCTCACTTGCATCGGCAAGCACTCGACTTTAAAAAGTGAGAACATGCTTACATTTACTTGGTCATCACTCTTACTTTCTGTACAGCTGCCACAGAGTCTCGTCACCTCTCCTATTTTTGTTTAGGCCTAAGGCCTGCCAAGAAATAAGAACCATTGAAACACAGAATCTTCATCACTACATCAACCGCCGTGAAGATGGTGGCGTGATGCTCCTCCACACTAGTGTCCACCATCTGAAACAGTTGCGAAGAGAACAAAAATATATGAGATTAAGTTGAATAAATTCTGCAATTAAGACATAAGTTTGGATCCTTATCTATCTCTAGAGTTTTCAGGTGACAATTCTGTTAAGACCAGACTGGATTCAAAATATAGAAATCACTACAATTAATAAATCTAAATTGACCAAAAGTCAATTAGAGAACCAAAAGCGTAATACAGTAGCTATTTACAGTTATATGGCTGCAACCTATTCACTGAGCGCTTAACAGCATAGGAGCCCAGGAGCCCTCTCTCTCCCCTGCGAGGTCCCTCTATCAGGCACTCGATGAAAGCTGTGTATTGAAATCAGTGTCTCAGGCGCAATCCCTCTAGTTGACAGTTATGAGAGGATTCATATACCATGATTCTAATGAGGCCATTTTGTATCCTGCATTCATTGGCCTTTAACCCAATCAGGAACTGGCCCGTGTAAACAGTATTACAGATATCCACAGAAGGCACAACGGTAGAGTGTATCTGCTGCACATACAAATAGAGATAACTAAAGCAGGGCACCACATGTGATCATAAACTTGAGACAACTTACAAGATATGGAATATGGTTGCTAGAGTTTCCTTCAATTACGAATCCAGAAGCAGTCCGAAGGATCCAACAGCAAGGCAAAATCATAGAGAAACAACTAACATTGATGGAGGTTGACTTAGAGAAAAAAGCAACATATTCATTTTGACTGCAGACTTCTCACCACGGGATGAGTAGTTCAGGGAGGAACACACACATTCCGACGATACAATTTAAATTACTTATCTGAAACAAACATCAGACGTACAGGTTAGGGGGTTGGCTCAGACTCTTGCATGTACTGAAAACTCGTAGTCATGATTACTACTTACATATATGGAAGCATTGACAAATGCTGAAAGCACCATGGTCCCAGATTCGATGTGATCTTAGCAGAAATAAAGTTATTCGAGAGGTTTGTGTACTAGCCATTACGAGCTTGCCAACGCACACGCACACACGCACTGTTTGTAGTTTCTTCAAAACCTCTCCTCTCCTCTGGAGTAAAATTATTAATTTGATTACATGTTCTTGAGTTATCGTGTTATCCGACACACATAGGCAGCCATAATAACAAACAGGAGCCAAATCGGATCAGTCGAGTAGTAGGCATCGCTAGCTCAGCCAAAAATAGCGGGGACACCTCGTCAGTATGTGGCTCATCATAATCTCCACAGCCCTCTCCCACCCCCAATCGGTTGGTGCGTCTGCCCCGCCCGCGCAACGTGATGATCCGGCGCCGGGCTGGTAGGCATCCACCATGGCACTGATGCCAGTTGAGTTGCGTGTCCTGCGACTTAAGTCACGACGCTGACCTCTGCTTTGAATTCGGGCATCTTCCTCTGTACTCTTCATTTATACTCCTGTCATTACCGCAGCAACCCGCAGTACCACTACAAGTTAATCTTAATTATGTACGCACCTCCGGATACTGCGCGCCAACTATCGAGGCAGTCCTTATAACTCGTGATTCCTCGACTCGGGGACATCAGAGTGTTCCGAGTGAGACGCAGCACCAGTTTATTCACGAAATAGCCGTCCTGTACCAGGCCCGGGTTCGGGGACCAGGAAGCGGTCCGACGGGAGGTCAGGCCACCAACTCATCAGACCTGCGTTGTTGGCTGCCTACCAGACTGCGCTAGGGGTCGTTACCCGCTACCTGGATGGCAACAGGCGCGGCTGGAACTCCAGCGCAGGAGCTCAGCGAGGTTGGGCGCGGCGGACGGATGGGGGAGGGGGACGGGGAACCGCGGATACCCCCTCTACTCCTCCACATGTGGAGGCAGGCCGCCCGGGCGCGTGAAGGGCAGGATATTCTCGTCATGTGGCGCGGCGGCAATAGTCGCTACAGTCTAGTGAAGTGTAAGCCAGCCAGGGGACGCCTCGAGGGATACACATGAGACGGCAGGCAAGTCAACGTGATCCGTTGTATGCGTTACAGCGAGCCCGCCTCGCAGGTGTACTACGTAATAAGGGCGCAAAACGCGAGGCGCCACCTGCGCGTCAGGATGGGGGAGGCAGTGCCCTATGGCTATAGGGGTCTAGTAGGCAAAGTTGCCTACATTTAAGGCTGCTCACGAGATCCCGCGCCTGTGGTTAGAATCCTTCATTGTGGCCGCCCGTGGGATAGGCTCTGCCCCGGCTCGGCAACTTTATACATGTAAGGTCAGCGCTATCAGTGCTTGGGAACAGAGAGTCGGGCGGGGAAGTCACAACCAGGCCACGCCGGTTCTGAGCGTCGCCTGCGGGGCATCCATACGGGCAAGACAATAAGTGTCCAAGCGCACTCCCGTCTAATCCTCACCAAGTCCATTGTGTGGCATGACAGGTCGCTATTAGTGACCGAATGGCCTCAGCAGGCCTCTCGGACACTGGAGCCTGGTCACCTCGGCGGGCAGTAAAGTCACATGTACACATAATACACAAGCATCGCCGGAACGAAATAGGGCAGTGTTGATCTGCCGGGCGATGGGGAGGGGCGGCTGAGGTGCATTCCTCAGCGCTGCACCAGTCTGCCTAGTGAGCTGCATCTGGGATTAGCAAACCTATGCGTGAAGTGTCAGCGGTCTGCAGAAGAGAAGGGGAAGGGGGAGAGGGCAGCGACCAGGCTGCTTCTGGTGTGATGGGCCACCATTTGGCCGCCAGACGCCAGACCCGCGTCGCGGCCCCGTCGCGCCACGAGATAGGGCCCGCCTTCCCCCTCCTCCCGGGAGAGACACGTTGAATACCAGACGGGCGTGGAGGCCGTGACCGGGGAAGGCTCACAGTCCGACCATCGCAGAGCGACGCGTGGAACCCATGCCCGGCCGCGGCCACATAGCGCCGCTGCGAGTGCGAGCTTGTGAGCCACCCTGTGCCCCGCCACACCTGGCCCGATACGAACAAAAAGGTGAGGAGGGCGGCGGGCCGGGGGGTGGAGCTGACGACCGTCACGGCCATCGCGAGGACGATGGCAGCAGTGCGCAGCCGACGACCTAAGGGTGCAGACGTGCAGCTCCAGCAGCATCCACCAGGTAAGCTCACTCATTGGTATAAGCTCCGAGAGCAATGGTGGTAAAATAGTATACCGTGATACTGGCCACGGGTTGACATTCCCACGGCTATTCCCATACGATTAGCTCGCCTATGGGGCTCCTGCAAGCGAAGGCATCCGCCCGTGGGCGGGTCGGCACACGAGCCGACCGCCGCCCCGAGTGGGTAGGCAGCACCGCCACACAGGCGTGCGCAGCAGGCTGGCCTACGCTCCCGGCGATCAGTAGCAGGGCTGCTCGACCCCGCGCTCCGCGGCTGGACCAGCAGGATGCACATGTGCAGAGCTGCGCCCCTCCCCTCCCCCCGCGGGCCGCGGGCGCCCTGCTCGCGGCATCAGCCCAGCCCAGCCCTAGCCCGGTGCAGTCTGGCGGGCCGCGGGTGCGCGCGAGTGCAGTGTGTAAGCCGCGGAGCGGAGCTGCGCGAGGTCCCGCCGAGCCACGGCGCTACATCGCTTGCAGCGCACCCAGTGTAGCAGCACACCTGACCACCACACAAAAGGTGACACGGCGGCTGGGTGGTGTGGGGAGTGGTGGGGAGGGGCAGGGGGAGGAGGGTATCTCCTTGCCGAGCCGGGGAAGGCTCCACGTCGACGCAACGCCACTGCTGTGCTAGGTGCTGGTGGGCACGCTAAGGACGCGCAGAGGACGCCCGTACGCTATCAGGCAAGTCACTTTGGAGTGTGTGCTGTGCAAGCTAACTCCTCATAAGTATATGTTCGAAAACCCTCCAGCATGCCTGTCCCCCTCTAAATGTAAAGCTAAAGTACAGGAAACACATTACATTATTGTGTAATTGTGGAGGTTTCCTTCTCATGGGTGAACTGTAGAGGGATCTCATCACATAAGAGAAAAGCTGAAATTGATGTACAATGTATTTGTACCATATTAAATACACTAAAGTATCCATGTAAAAATCTTAATCTTCCTTGGGGTTTGATCTGTTGTTTTGCTCTCTTCACTGTTCTTAAACACAAATGCAGACACACAGCAGCTACATTAAATGTAGAATGGCTCTGTTATGTAAGTATATACATATATAAGTCGTCAACAAATGACATCCCCTGGAACATCAAATGGGCCCAGCTTGACCTGCTTGACAAGAGCAACACAATAGAACACTCTCACATTGATTAAAATTTAAACTCTAATATTGTGTAATAAGTACAGCATACCCAAAATTGCTTCAACTATTCCTGCAGCTGCAGGTGATCTTATTGAGGAGCTGTTGGGTCTGCACACTGACGTAT
>JAWJED010000046.1:1560770-1585770 GCA_033675135.1 Frankliniella intonsa | reverse complement strand
AGAGCTAGCTTGTAGGCTAATAAGATGTGACTTATTTAGATTTGTAACCATAAGTGCAGTAGTGTACGAACATAGCGCCCCGCGGGGGGTGCCCAACTCCAAAAAATCGTGTACACCGGATTACCGAACAACAAGGATTACCAGGGATTACTGGGGATTACCAAAGACTTCTGAGGATTACCGAAGACTACCGAGGATTACCAAGGATTACCATGGTTTACTAATGATTACCAGGGATTACCGAGGGTTACCAGGGATTACCGAGGATAACAAGGGATTACCGAGGATTACCAGAGTTTACCGGAGATTGGAAAGGATTCCCAAGGATTCCCGGGGATTACCAAGGTGTCTTTGTCTAATGACAACGCCTGCAGTTCTATAGGTAGGCCAACCCACAACTCAGATGTGTTGAGGAGGCGGCCTGTCTTGGGCGCCCGAGTCCCTATGCCCGCCGACGCGAGCCCAAGTGCTCCGTCACTACGACGTCATCCTGCAGAACAGGGACCAGCTGGGAGGCGAGCTGCATGCCTCCAGCCCGGCGCAGGCGGGGGTGATAAACACAGCGGTGCCGTAGCAGGCCTTTCATCGCAGTTCACCCCATGGATATTATCATGTTGTGAGTGCTTCAGCTTCAGAGTTATATCACATTACATAATGAAAATTTGGCACTAAATGTGTTAATTGGTTCGTACTTTTCATAATAAAAAAGCACCGGAAACCTTTGGTTTGTAAGGTAACGACATCCTTATGCAATTGGATGATTTTACCCAACTACAGCCTTGTGCGCAGGAGTCCAGAGGCCAGGAGAGTCATAGAAATGATCCGTAACTTGCTTACTAATTGTGTACTAGCCATTTTTGGGTGAAGCAAAGCAATCGACGAATATAAACATTATAAGGAGAGCTACGTTTTAGGTCATTATCTTTAGTTTAAAATATTGTCTTTTAATGTCCTAAAAATTATTTTTGAACTCATGATTTATCTTAGGTTAAAACTTCCTTTTAAAACCGCAGTTTTGGCTTTAAAACTTTAAGAATTGATATCTCCCAAACCGTTTCAGCTACAGAGCCCAGATTTGGAGTGAGTTCATATCTCATGAGTACCTTTAATTTTGGAGAGTAAAAAAAGAAATCTGAGACCTGACCTGAAATCTTAAAGCAATCTGTTATAGAACTAATCAAAATAATAACATATTTGATTTAATATTGTGAACATAGGTATTTTTTTAATTTTCTCTTTAGCAGATGATACGTTAGTATCAGCAGCTTGTACTGAAGTAAAGTTAAAAGTTAAAGTAGAAACGTTGTCAGTTAACCCTTAAAAGCGCCGCGTCCATAATCATAGACGTTCCACTAACAGCCTGTTTATTTATAATAAAACGCGTAAATAAAGTGCACCGAACATCCTTTTGTAATGGTCGGAGTCCAAGGAACGTATTTTGAACCTCGCGCGTCACTGCCACCTCGATACTAGTAGCGAGGAGCTCCGCAGGGCAGCGCTGCAAGAGTCGTACTGAAGCTGAGACGCGGGCTCAGGCTAGAGTCGCCGCCTGGACTGTGTAAGTAACAAAATTACTAGCCAGGCAAGCCTTCGGCTTGGTTGCTGAGCAGATTTCTTCCCTATATACCTATCCCTATACACCTTTCCCTATATACCTCTCCCTATATGGGTCATTCTCAAAATTGTGTCAAATTTGGAAACGCGTTTTGGGATGTGAAAATACGGTCACGAGGAGTACAGAGCGAGGTAACGAGGATGACAGTGCGCCCACCCAGGGCTGCCACTGCAACAAACAGTGAAGCGAGTAACGGGGAGGACCACCCCTCTAGGAGGGTCACGGGGAGGACACGACCCCCAGGGCGGTCACGGGGAGGACCTTCCCTCCTAGAAAGGTAACGGGGAGGACATCCTCTCCTAGGAGGGTCACAGGGAGGACACTACGCCCAGGGCGGTCACGGGGAGGACCCCTGCTCCTACGAGGGTCACAGGGAGGACACGACGCCCAGGGCGGTCACGGGGAGGGCCTCCGCTCCGAGGAGGGTAACGGGGAGGACACTACGCCCAAGCCGGTCACGGGGAGGACCCCTGCTCCTACGAGGGTCACGGGGAGGACACACCGCCCAGGGCGGTCACGGGGAGGACCTCATCTCTTAGGGGAGTAACGGTGAGGACACGAGGCCCAGGGTGGTCACGGGGAGGACACCTGCTCCTACGAGGGTCACGGGGAGGACACTACGCCCAGGGCGGTCACGAGGAGGACCTCCGCTCCGAGGAGGGTAACGGGGAGGACACTACGCCCAGGGCGGTCACGGGGAGGACCCCTGCTCCTACGAGGGTCACGGGGAGGACACACCGCCCAGGGCGGTCACGGGGAGGTCCTCATCTCTTAGGGGAGTAACGGTGAGGACACGAGGCCCAGGGTGGTCACGAGGAGGACACCTGCTCCTACGAGGGTCACGGGGAGGACACTACGCCCAGGGCGGTCACGAGGAGGACCTCCGCTCCGAGGAGGGTAACGGGGAGGACACTACGCCCAGGGCGGTCACGGGGAGGACCTCCGCACAGTGGGCTAGAACCGGAAAAAATCGTCCAAAACCTAAAAAATAAAAATTTAAAAATTGAAATTTTTTTCATAGAACGTTGTTCTGTAGGGTCCTCTGATTAAGAAACCATAAGGCGCCCGAAAAATTCCGCTGGGAACATAGACATTTTCACGCCGGAAAGTTGCCATTTTAGTGTGTTTACAACCAAGTCTATTAGTGCGTATTCTCCTGGTCTGTAGCGGCGCCCCTGGGCACCCCGAAACCAAACCAAGCACATGTACGTATTCACAGAGACCTAACGCACTACACTCGACAGAAAATTTACATCTGCCTAACACCCTTCACTGAGAAAATAGCAATAATAATAGCGAGAAGAAACGCGTTTTGGGCCAATTTTAGAAGGCCGTATCTTGAGTTGCATCAGTTTGCGCGGGGTATGGAGAGTGCCACTCGATAGCCAGTGACCAGTACTACAAGACCGCGTTGCAGTTTTGTGCACCTTCGTGCTCCTCCCGGAGAAAATCGCACGTATTTCGGACACATTTGCGAGCGGAGCGTTTCTCGACTTAGCCGCTGGAGCGCTGGGCAGCGGGCGGCGGCGGCCGCCGCCGCCACGCCGGCACTACGCTGCGCCACAGCACCGCAGCTTCCCCACTGCAGATCGCCCAGATCTCACTGTGACATCATCGCGTCGTGGCTGCTAGGGACCCGGACAGCCCACAACAATTGGGCCTGTTTATTTATGAAGAAAGTGTTTTTCTACACACCAGTGCAGACTCTAGAGCAACGTCCAGGTACGTGTGACAAGTGTTACCGTGTGTCTGTACACTGTTAGGTATGTGGGTGTGTGCGCATGCGTGATAGGACGTACGCGTGCGCGCACGTGCGTGCGCGTGCGTACAGGTGCGTGCGCGTGAGTGTGCGAGCGTGCGCGTGAGTGTTCACGCGTGCGCGTGAGTGTGCGAGCGTGCGCGTGAGTGTTCACGCGTGCGCGTGAGTGTGCGGGCGTGCGCGTGAGTGTGCGAGCGTGCGCGTGAGTGTTCACGCGTGCGCGTGAGTGTGCAAGCGCTCGCGTGCGTGCGCATGCGACTGGGTGTGTGAAGGTGCATGAGCCTGTTTTTGTGTGCAATTGCGTGGATGTGTGCGTGTGTGTGCCTGCGAGCTGGGGAGTGCGTGCATATTAAACCTTATGCTTGAGAATGTTTGCTTATGCAGTAAAGCCCTTTTTTTCTGTTTCCTTTCCTTTCAAGGTTTTTAAAATGGCCTGCACGCTCTCTAATCGAGAACTCCTTGCTATTTATAAAAGCATAAATGGTAGTCTTGCAAAAAAAATTCAGCATGTGGTAACATCAGTGTTTGCTAAATTACGGCTAAAGCCCGACAACAGTGCTGCCAGAGAGAAGATTCGCAGAGCCTGTAATTATTTTAACAAAATATTATCCAAGCACAATAGGAAGTATTCTGTGGTTGAAAAACTGTATGCTGAATATCTTAACCGAAAAGTGCAGTTTAAAGACTCTTTTGGTGGGCGACCCAAAAAATCCTTTGCCGATTCTTCACACTCTAGCATGAAGAAAAAAGTGCGAGATCTTCGGAAATCAGGATCTGCATCTGAGCTTTTACTGGCTGCAGAAATGAACTTTCGAGCTGAGGGTAACAATTACACGGCCAAAATTTTGAAATTACCCGGGTGGAAAAAAGTTAACTATAAGTTCACCAGAATGTTAACATTGCAAAGTTAACTTCAAAGATTGAACTTCGATGTATACTTCTAGCTAACTTTTCGTTAACTATGTAATGAACACATATGACCACTTAAAAAAGAACCAGAGACTTGACTGCAAGTCGAGTTTCTTACAACTCAAAAGTCATTTTCGGAAACATCATACGAAATGAACTATTCATTTTACTCTATGTGCGCTTTCCGGTTGACTTTCACTGAACCAGAGTTTGTACTACGGAGCTAATTTTTCTATGATCCTGGGACTTAATTTTTAACGAACATACAGTTCTCACTCAAGTCACAACGTCATTTAACTTTACAATGTAACACAAACATTACTCTCAAGAGAACATATTGTCGATTCTACTAAGCCACCTTCGACGCAGTGCTGTGGGCCAGCGTAACGGACGCCTGGCAGTCAGACCATAGGCAATGCCGTTGCGTTCGTGTCCACATAGTTGCCTGCGTCGCAGGCGGCCGGGGTGGTCGCGGTGGCACCCAGCCCAGCGCCAGCACCCTGCGGCGGCGGCGCACGGCGGTTACATCCCTACTATCTAGTCTTGGTCTTGCGTTTCTGAAGTATAGTTTTCTCCTCATACTTATAAGCTTTTCTCTTTTCTGTATTGTCTATGAGTGGGAGTTTGTGTGCTAGCATAAGTCTCTGGAAGACTGGTGAGAATAAGCCTTCAAATACTGACACCATTGAGAAAAAATATATATTGAGCATTTTTTGTAAAATAAAAAAAAAATTAACAAGAAAACAAAGGGGAAGAAACAAAACACCAAATATTTACAAATTAAGTATTTTTGAATTATTTCTACATGTCAAATACAGTAGTATGATGATACCAATCCAAATTTCATTTTGTAATGGTGTAAAAGTAATCTAAGTGATATGGATAAAAGGTTTAATAGCTGAGTTCAATGTCAAAGTTTAAAAAAAAAGGAATGAAGTTAAAATGTCATGGCTTGAAGTTACGTTCCATTTCTTCGACTCTTAATTTGAAGTCCTCGGCCCTTGCTTCTGCTTCTTCACTTGTGACTGAAATTTTTTTAAAGCAATGCGTTATCAGTGTTTGCCTGCTACCACATTAAGTTTTACGTGACACACTATTTGACACACTTATTTAAACACATTAATGTGGTTAACACTTTCATTTAAATACATTAATGTCTTCAAACAGTTTCAGTTCAACTTAAACAGAGTACAGAAAATAAAAATCACTGGCTACTTACATCCTACGCCAAGCACCACAGCTGCGCAACCACTGGCCAAATGGCGAATTGATCCAGGAACAAAAGTTTTGACTATATCAAAAGGCTGGCTTGTCCGCAATATTAAATACCCGTCATTAGTCTCGTCCAATGCCTTGACACAGATGGAGATCACAACCTCTGGCAAGCGGGAGTTATCGGTTGCCATTATACTGTTTGTGCGATCAGCTGCTCGGTTGTCACCTGTCGCCGTCACTGCTGGGTCGTGCTTGGTCGTGCTCGACGCACAGTGGTCCGAAGAGCCCGAAACGCGGCAAAAACTCTTTTCGCCCCACCTTGGTTAACCCATACTGAAAATTTGGTCGGGAACGTAGGTTTTGAAGGTCACAGATTACGAATTTGAAGTCAGTTTTGGATTTTGAGTTCTCTAAGAGGCAGATCAAGACGAGGAATTTTTGAAAATTCACTAAAATAATAGTATTTTTGTGTTTTCTTACATTTTCGAGGCCAGAAAACAATAATCTGTCAAAAGTTTTTGGTTCGGAGTGTTGCCAGATGCTAATAATAGGGGTCTTTTATAAATTTGCCTAAGTGAGGTTATGTACACAATTTTCTTCCCTTTTTGGGTCAAAACACATGTTTTGACGATAGCTATTGGTTCAGAGTATTACTAGGTGCGTATTTAAAGTAATGCGATAGGTAGTTGAACGTTACAAGGTGTTTTTAGTATCAGAGCGTAAAGAAACCAGTTTTTTAAAAAGTGAATGTTTTAGCGTCGTGCGGGTGAAGCGCATTAAATCGCGTTCTGGCACCTAAGCACACTGATAGCTGGTGTGAAGACGAAAATTTTGAGCCTACTGGCAAAGTGGAAAACGGCGGAAAACGTTTTATATCTCAAATTATGTGATTGAATAGGTTCGCAACAATGGCAGTTTTAGTCGATTATTCTGGCGTAACCATGCGACAGATTGCATTGTCGGCACACAGGCGAGGGAAAATAAAGCCTTGGCTTTCATTGAAAACGTTGTCCGAGGTCAGATTGATAATATTTGAAGAGATATAGTGCGTAAACGGAGACGCGTTTTACTGTCCGACGGACGTGGCGAAAAAGCCGCACTTTGGATGCCGTTAAGTATGGTTTTGCAATAGAAAATTGGATAGAAAACCATGGATTCTAGAAGCTTGATTTAATGTCTTCAAGGTGTGATAGGAGAAATTCGCTAATATCTGGTTTTGAAAAGTAGGTTTCGGCCGCTCTTTTGGCTTTCGGGACCACTGTGCGACGTCTTCACTCTCCCCTCCCCTCTCCTCTCCTCAGCTTGCCTCAACCCTTCCCCCGCCCCCGCCCCCGCCCCCTCCCCTCCCCTCCCCCTCCCCCTCCCCCGCCTCACTACCGGCTGGCGCTGGCTGCCTCTGCCTCTGCCCTCTGCCTGCAGTCCAGACCAAGCGGCCAAAGCTGTCCTTACCATCACTATCGCTACAACAATGAAGCCCCCGGGTGCTCCACCACCAAAGCGCAAGTACAAGCAGTATCAGTTCCGGGACGTAGCAGGGAATGTGGCGATCCCCCGCTCCACTATTCATCAACGGGCAAGCGGGAGGGCACGTAAATGGTGAGGTTAACATACTTTGCTTGATTGAATGATTTGCATTGCATGTAACTTTTGTAGGATGTCAATTATTGTTAAACAGTTGATAGTGTATTCACTAGAAGTTAAAGTCCACCTAAAATTTAGAGGTTCCTTTTAATGGGATTTTTTCTCTGCCTCTGTGTGGTGTGTTATTTAAGCCATCTCTTGTCCTGCAGGTCCAAAGACAAAAAGCAAGTCATCTGTGAGCAGGCTCTACAACACCCTGTTTTGTAAGGTGGGTATCCAATTGAAATTGTACTGTACTTGCCAAATAGATTTCTTGTAAATGTATTGATCCTTGTAATAATAACCATCCCAATTACGTGTTAACTGTTCGGAGGTTTGTCTAACAACGGTGTTGGTTGTCACACAGGTACGATCTCAGAGTTCTCAGAGTTCTTCAGGAGGCAATGAAGTGAATCATCATGACCTTACGCCCAACCTTTCTCAGCCACAATTTTCTACCCTGGAAACTGAACGGTAATTCTATTTGAAATCCACATTACAGTTTGTTGTTTATGGAAATAGAAGGATAATAATTTTAACCTTTTATCTCAGGTTGGTGTCTTCAACTGATCAAGGGCAGGTGATCTGGCAGCACGATCATGAGGAAGTGGAGGAGAGTGAGGACGAGGATAATGCACCAGAAGATTTTTACAACGAGGAGGTAAGTGACAAGTTGCATATTGTTTTTGGATAATTGCTGCGAGAAAAAGTTAGTTGCTAAGAATTTAGCATTGGGAATTTCTTTTCTCACTCAGTGATTTATTGAATTTTTCTTTTCAGGATGTGTATGGTGATGAACCGAGGGGTACATGACTCTGCAAAATAGTGTACAGGGATTTGAGATTTAGAGATTCGGATGCGATTGGGGGGACTGGGGGATTGGAATGAGAATGGAGGGATTGAAGTGGGATTAGAGGGAAGGAGGGATTGGAATGGGAATGGAAGGGATTGGAGTGGGATTGGAAGGGATTGGAATGGGATTGGACCCCCTTTGCTCCGTGCTGAGATTCCTGCCTTCGTCACCGACCAGCTGTGCGTAACATTCAGCACGAAGCGCCGGTGCAACGCCTAGGCAACCTATCTAATTTACCGCCGCCGCCGCCGCCGAGTAGGTTACTATCTGTAGTAGGTACTATCTGGACCTATTGGCATAAGATAGAGAGGCAGTAATGAGTCATTAACTTGTTGCAAGAAGAATAGGTGAAAAAAATTATCAATGGATGAGCACACAGCTGCTTGGTGGCTAGGCCTCCAGGCCTACTTAGTCCCAGAGTACTACTCTACACTGTTAAAAAAAATGTCGTAAATTTACGACATATTCGTAGTTAAGTTTGTTAGCGACACATGTCGTAATTTTACGAACATGTTCTAATTTTACGATGTTCATAGAATGTCATGAAACATATTTTGCACTTCGAAAAAGTACGTGTTCACAAACAACACAACGATGAGGTTGTATTGAAACGACATGTTGTTAACAAACTTAACTACGATTCTGTTGTAGCGTTACAACATGTTGGTAAGAACTTGTTCCTTAATGGACCGATACGGTTGAAATAGAAAGTGATAGAGCGTCTTTGCTCAGTTGGACAAATGCAACAAATGCTTTTGTAAACCAACAACACGGTCGTCACGGGTAGTGTCGTAAACTGACAACTATTTTTAACAGTGTAGGGACTCTGGTCCTACCCAGCGCGATGCACGATAATACGATACTAGGAGACGCAAATTAAGGGGAAACTTTTAAAGCGGTCTTGCTACCGCTTCCTATTTTTCCATCCGATCCCACACATCTATCCATCCATCTATCCATTCATCCATCCTTCCATCCATCCATCCATCTATCCATTCTTCCATCCTTCCATCCATCCATCGGTCGATCTGCCGCGCTCAGGGGGCGGGAGGGGGCGGCATGGTTGGTTGGTTGGTTGGTTCGTCCTCGCTGACGCGGCCTCACTCCTCCCCCCCCCCTCCCGCTAGCCGAGGGGCAACAATCCACGCACTGCACAGCCCTGACGCATTCCGGCATCCACCTACCCCTAAGGTGACACCTACCGCTCCCTTCCGTCTCTACCCCACCCCCACCCCGTAGGCAGTACGCAAGAGACGGCAGTCCGCCTCAGCGAAAGATTTCAGTGTTATTTTTCGGACCATTTACCTTTGGACGCTCTGATGCCACATAATATGTAATCAAAAAAAGTCACGTCCCAAGTCAAGTCAAGACCGCTTGGCTAAGCTTGCCTTGGCAGAAGATTTTTTTATTTATTTTTATTTTTTAAGCAGAACATAGTGGGATGGGGGGGATTGGAATGGGATTGGGAGGGATTGGATTAAGATTGGGATGGATTGGATTGGGATTGGAAGGGATTGGAAGGGATTGGAAGGGATTGGAAGCGATTGGAAGGGATTGGCAGGGATTGGAAGGGATTGGAGACTGGAGAGGGATTGGAAGGGATTGGAATACGGATTGCTTTTCACGTGTACAGGGATTGGTCGAAGTCGTGTACCCCTCGTGATGAACATGTTGAGCTGGGTGAAGAAATGTGTGACCAAAGACATGACAAGGCTGCTGCTGCTATGATTGACATGCCCAGTGCGTCTGATAGCGAGAGTGATGAAGAGGAAGTTTCAGATGCACCGTACCTCAACCTGTCCACCCAAGAAAAAATCAATATTTTATTGTTACTGACAACCAAGAAGAGGCATAATCTCACATATTCTGCCACTGTGAATGTCATGCAGTTTGCAGGTTTATTTACCTCTGATTCAAGTTCCACATTTCTACCATCAAAACATATTTTAAAGAGTGCAATCAAGTTCTTTTCCAGTAGTGTTACGGAGCATCATATTTGCCCTGCTTGTCAGGCATACATTGGCATTGTGGAGAAAGTTTTTATCTGTCCCAAATGTGGAAATCAGGGTGATGCTTACTCTAACAAAACAAGTGGAAATATTTTTCTGTACATCTCTCTTCATGATCAGCTGAAGTGTCTCTTTGAGTCCTGTGTTCATGATTTTGTTACTCCATCCGAACGAGAAAAGATCAACAGGTATAACTATGAAGATATTTATGACGGCAAAGTTTACAAAGATAGAGTTGATTCAGAATCTGTCTCTTTTAATTTTTTTGTTGATGGTGTTCAAGTTGCTACCACGAGCAAGAAAGCTGCATGGCCTGTTTTACTTTCTGTTAATGAGCTTCCTGTTCACCCGAGGAGGAAGTATATTTTAATGTCTTCATTATGGTTAGGTTTGAAGAAACCAGTCATGAACGAGTATTTGAAACCTTTTGTTAATGAGTGTGCTGATCTGGCTACAAATGGATTTTCATTCAAGAAAAATGGCATTTTACTCACCAAGAAAATCAAAGCTCTCATGTGTGTCAGTGACTCTGTAGCAAGACCTCTACTTCGCAACTCTAAACAGTTCAATGGACGCTTCGGGTGTGGACTTTGCTATCATCCTGGAATTAGATTGCGGTTTGGTAATGGAAGAATCAGGTCCTATTCTATTGCGGATCAAGTATATCCCCTTCGTACTCATGCTGAACTCATGAATCATGCTAGACTCGCAGAGGCGAGAAGAGCATCTCAGAATGGCATAAAGGGTATATCCATTCTATCTCATATACCTGACTTTGACATGGTGATGTGTCTTGATCTTGACCTGTTTCATGCTTTGGTAAATGCTGCAAAACGGTTTTGTAGCCTCTGGTTCAGTAAAAAGTATGTTGGCCAGCCATACAATGTTGCTCGCAGTTTGGCTTCAGTTGATGCAAGACTGCTTTCTATCACACCAACTATGGATGTTTCTCGAGCACCTCGATCTCTCACAGAAAGGTCTGATTACCGGGGTCATGAATGGTACTTCTGGGTGATCGTCTACAGCATTCCCTGTCTTAAGAATATTCTTCCACAGAGATTCCTTAATCATTGGAGTTTATTGGTGCATGCGCTGGCTATTGTTATGCAAAATTCCGTCACTAAGAGTGAGGTGTGTTATGCTGATAGATATCTTCTTCAATTTGTTTCTGAAATTGATAATCTGTATGGAAGAGAGCATGTCACATTCAGCATCCATCTTCTTACACATCTCAGAACAAGTATTGAAAATTTTGGCCAACCATGGACTCATTCCGCATTTCTATTTGAGAGTTTTAATTCCGAAATCAAGAATGCTGTTAAAAGTAGCAATGGTGCTGCAATACAAATCTGTGATAGTATAAATCTAAAAGAAGCTTTGAAAAGACTTGAAGACTTGGTTTTTGAAGACATGAATGAAGAGCAGAAGGCATACTTGGAGAAGATTACGGTCACCAAGAAATTCTCCACGCCGCATTCTATTGTGGGGCCGGCTCAAATGTTAGGCAAACCTCGGAAGGCCCACAATGACTATTTGAGAGCATTGAAATCAATTAGGGTGAGCTGTGGACTAGATGATATCTCAGTGTTTGAAAGATGCTATGTTTTTAAAGAAATTTTCCATGGCACTTTGTACAAGAAAGCTTCTAAACAGTGCAACAGTTTGGCTTTTCTTGAATCAGGACAATTTTTTGAAATTGAAGGTTTTCTTGTTGTTTTTGATAAGTGCTATTGTATTGGTCACTTTTTTTCTGAGAGTGCTGACAAGAAGCAGCTGTGCAGTGAAAATCTACCACACATTGTGGTACTAAACAACAAGAGTGAAGGTGTTCTGCGAGCTATCAGTGTGAGTGATATACAATGCAAGCTTCTATCATTTCGTGTGGACTTAAGTAATGGAGTTGTCTTAAAACTCGCTGTAGTAAATGTTTTGAAGTCAGAAATGTTAACTTAATGCGTAATACCTGATGTGATATTTAATATAATGTAATTTTTACCTCTTACCATCTCCCATATGAGAGTGATCATTTTATCATAAAATATTTTGAAAGTTTTAAGACTTTTGAATGGACATAGCTATTACAATTTTTTTTCTAATAACAAGCATAATGGTTGACGGCATGCCATACATGGTGAGTTTCTGATCGTGTGAAATTAAGTAATAGAGTTGTCAAAAAACTCGCTGTAGTAAAAGTTTTGAAGTCAGAAATGTTTGCTTAATGCCTAATACCTGATGTGATATTTAATTTAATGTAATTTTCACCTTTTACCATATGTTATATGAGAGTGATCATTTTATCTACCTGTTGTGAATATTTTGAAGTCTAAAATGTCAAATTAATGCCTAATACCTGATGTGATACTTAATAAAATATTATTTTATCTCTATAACCAATTATTCCATTACAATATAGCCAATGAAGAAGCATAAAGCATAAAGCAAACTCAACACAACTCCAAGACACATTTCTGTTTTAATCAGAGGGTGGAATGAACCTTGAGTCCACTGAACTTGAAAGCAGCACACTTAAAGGTGCTTCCAGAATGTCTTGGTAGGGGGTATTTAGGTTTTGCAATGGACCTTTACATCACAAGCTATTTAAATTACAAGCAAAGTGGTTTCGGACATGCTCTGCACAGTCAATTTTTGCTCTACATTGAGTATATACTTTGAATTTGCACTTTTCAACTACTTTCACAACAATTTGGAAGTAATATTGGTTGGGGGTCAGAGCCTCAGAAAACATTCATTTACAATGGATTAAATGGTTAATTGATTTTAAAAGAGATTCTTTATGCTCTTCACATTTCACTTTCAGTGGCTAAATTATAAAACAGATTTTTGTTGGCTGAGCGATAGCGAAGCCTATTACTTCACTGATCGGATTTGGCTCCTGTCTGTCTGTCTGTTTGTCTGTTTGTTTGTCTGTCTGTACGCACGATAACTCGAGAACGAGTTGAGATATCCACCTGAGATTTTTACAGTAGCTTCTTTACATAAATAGCTCGGACGAGTTCGTAAATGGGCATTCTAGCTCAAAAATTGACACCGTTAAAAATTAATTTACATTTTCGAAAAAACAATTTTTAGAATAAATATTTTTTTAAAGTGTTCTAAGGGGTAACTCGACGAGTTGCGACCCTTCGACCGAAAATTTCGTCCGTTTGGCCGTATCTCTCACCGTTTAGCCGCTACAGCGTGACTGATAGGCGAAAAGTCCTCAAATAGGGGATTTCGGACAAGTCATGAGGCGGAAGCAGAACTGAGAAGCGGTCGCCAGATCCACCTCTGCCTGTAAACTGCGCATGCGCAGTATGCTCCGCGCCGTTTGCCTCCCCCACTTCACCCCGCGCCAGCAGCGGGGAAGGAAGCGACCACGGTACAGACAGTCTCGTTTCCGGTGCGCCGCTTACCCGAAATACCCTATTGCATGTTGGGTGTCGTCTCCGGGGTATTTTGACGAGTTAAGACCCTGTGGGCAGAAATTTCGTCCGTTTGGCCGTATCTCTTACCGTTTTGCTGTTAGAGCGTTGAATTTGGACAAGAAGTAGCCAATATGCCCGTAAATGGTGTATTAATCAGATTTGCGTCCATCAGACCGGCATATCGCCGGAACCGTCTGCACGAGTGCAATTCAATGTTGCCCTCTGTTTTCTTTCTCGACTCGTATTTGAACAAGTCCGCTTGGGCATATCTCAAAAGTTCTGACAATCCCAAACTACCCTTTTTCGTTCATCGTCAGAACGGTCCCGTCGAGTGCAATTCAAATTCAAATAATTTTCGAAAGTATTGCATTCTTTTTTTACAGAAAGCGCCGCAGGCCTAGGTAGATGTACGCAGGCGCGTCGCAGCCTAACAGTGCTTTGCGAAATATCGCGAAGCCTGTTACGCGAGACATGGTCTGGCGTACATCTACCTAGTTAGGTTTACTCAGAGCAAAATAATTATTACCAATCCCTCCTCTAAATATCAATCCAAATGCACTTGTTATTGCTCTCTCTTTTCTGTCTACTTGTTCAGTTGTGACATTTCATGTTATAAGATGTTGACATTACTTCCCAATACAGACATTTATTTCCATTACTAAATTAAAATTAATCTGGAATTCAATAAACTTGTTCCCTAATGTTTTTTGACAGAGGAGGCATTGCCATTACCATGGCTGCAGTTGAAATAACACAGCAGTTGCAATAACACAAAAGTATGCTGCCAATAATAATTATTTTTATGGATCAAATTAGACTGTCTATATAAGTAAAAAAAATAAAATAATATGAGTTAAAAAAATATATTAGACACATTAATTTTTAAAATATACTTTGTGCTCCTTGAAAGTAACAAATTAATTTTTATAACAAAAAGAAGAAGTTGGGGGAAAGGGAAAGGGGAATGGAGGGGAAGGGAAAAGTAGTAAAAAAGGGTAGTAAAAAAAAAAAAATATGAGTTAAAAAATATATTAGACACATTAATTTTTAAAATATACTTTGTGCTCCTTGAAAGTAACAAATTAATTTTTATAACAAAAAGAAGAAGTTGGGGGAAAGGGAAAGGGGAATGGAGGGGAAGGGAAGGGTAGGGTGGAGGAATGTATAAAATGTCAGGCCCAGGTGACTCTTCTGTCAGTGGTGTGTCTTGTGTCAGAGGTGTTTCTTGTGTCAGGTGTTTCTTGTGCTAGTAGTGTGTCTTGTGTCATTTATTTCTTTGTGTGGCAGTCTTCAATTGTCTTCTGTTGTGTTCAGATCATTACTACACAGTTATTGGTAGTGTGTCTGGAGTTTTAGTTTGTGTTCGTGTGCTCCATAATGGTGCGTAACAGTGCTTCTTCCAAAAAGTATGCCTTGGTGAGATGGGTGTCAGGGCCATCACAGGGAACCCTCACCCCCAATGTAGACATCGAATGGATACCAGGCTTGAATGACGAGGATGACTTTACATCTGAGTCTTACATTGTAGAGTGGAGGGTTCCTCCTAAGCCTGTTAAAGGGTGGCCTTTGTATGATGGCATTATTCTTGATATCAGCAGTAAGTTCTTATTTCACTGTCATAGTAAGATTTCTTAAAGTTTGAATGGATCATGCCATCTGATACTTGTATGTTTCGTCACTTCAGCTGATTTGAAATACTTAAAGAAGAGAGAAAGAGAAGAGCAGGAAAAGGAGAAGGAAAAGGAAAACGAAGCAAGCCAAAGTATTGACATTACATCAAAAGGTAAGAGCCATTGCATAAATTTCACCTGAATTTTACTTTCCAAATCTAATTTTTTGTACTGTTTACAGCTTTCAGAAAGGCTGTTGCCGCAGCAGTTGCTCAGGCCTTGGCAGCTCAATCTGTAGAAACCCCTGTGAAGCCCCGAGGGACTCGACAGACTCCACAGACTCCAGAGACAACAGGATTAAAGGCATCCTCTCAAAAGGTACTGACATGAATTATAGTTCTTTTCCATGTAAATGTCATTGCCCTCCTCTAATAATAATGGCTTTTCCAGGTTTTGGTGGGTAGCAGCTTGTATGTGGATGAGGCAGCATACTACTCTGCAAAGCACGCCAACAGTCCTGGCACTGCTGTCGCAGTCTTGTTGAGGCAGGCTTTCAGCAGGAAAAGATTGTCGCGCTCCTCATATCCCGGGAGAAAATTCGATCTGAGCCGGAGCTGAGGTCAGCTGTTGTAGAGCTGATGCGCATAACTGACTAGTAACTGAGGGTACAGAAATATTACCCGTGAAACCCATGATTTGTATTGGTGGCTTGTACAATCCTGATGGATTCCCCTTACACAGCAACATGGGACTAGTAAAGTTTGTACACATTCTGTACATGCTCATAAGGCACCGTACATTGCCCGTACACGTTGCTTGCAAGAACCTTTTAGGCGTATCACGTGACATGTAAAGACCTTACATATGTGTAATGTGCCTTATAGGTGATCTATTGTGAGTTTATAGGTATATCTAGTGCTTCCTTACAGGCCACCTTATGCGAGCCTTAGAGGCTCACTCCGGACACACGGCATCCTATAATGAACGTACACGTGATCTTTGTGACCTCTCTTATGTCTTATAAGCGGCTTAGAGGGCTCATGTGTTTGTGTATAGCCGTCTTACAGTTCACTAGTAAGCATACATCTTGTCCCTTTTACAACGTATAAGGACGTAGTAGTTTCTACGTATACGCTACGAGCAAGCAGACCAGGCCTGCTCTACAAAAATATATTTCATAGTGAGTCGGCGGGAAGGCACTCGAGAAGATAATTTTAACACGTCGTCTGCATTTGCAAAAATCCTGTACCAAAGTACAGGAAAGGTACGGGATCCCGTACAGGATGAGGTACGGTAGGCCTTTACTTGTTTTCTGAGCTGCCCATATAAGACTCCATGTAAAAGAGTCCGGTACTCGAAACACCGTGCCTAAGCAAGTAGGGAGAAACCAGGCAAATGATTATAACGTCCCGTACTTTTTGCCGTACTTTTTTTCTGGCACTGTGGCCAGTCCAAGTCACAGGTTACCAACCCGCAGTAGGTCCGAATCCAGGCAAAGGTAAGGTAAAATACGTACTCTAAATTAGGTAGATAAATCGAGATTACGGTTTTCTAGCGAGTATGATTGTCAAAAAGAAAATACGAAGGTACAAAATTATTTTTGTACTTGACGGAACTCACGGACCACACCTATGGGTTACACGTTACTTGTAAGGCAATCTGTCAGGAGCGTACACGTCCTTCATTCGGTCCCGCACGTGAGGATGAAAGGGATCAGGGCCAGACAGGTCTCCCGTAGGAGGTAACTCGTGGCGTAGTGGTTAGCGTCACTGGTTACCAATCGGCAGTTCCGAGGTTCGAATCCAGGCAAAGGTAAGGTAAAATACGTACTCTAAATTAGGTAGATAAATCGAGAATACAGTCTACTAACGAGTTCGACTAATTGTCAGGAAGAAAATGCGAAGGTATAAAATTATTTTTGTATTTGACGGCGCTTACGGACCCCTGAGGGTTACACGTTACTTGTAAGGCAATCTGTCAGGAGCGTACATGTCCCTAATTCGGTCCCGCAAAATTGAACACGTATACAATCCTTATATACTGTACAATACTTGTACAAAATGTGTACGGAACGTGTACAATACTTATGTGTTCAAGTGCATGTGGTCCGTATACTGGTGCCTTCTAAGGCGACTTACAAGGGGGAAAATTTCGCGGGTACTGACACGAAAACAGAGTTAACTGAGGTGAAGCCAAAATATAATGAGCTGGGGACCACACCAAGCTGTCCACAAACTGAGCGTTTTCGAGATACTGAGCAAGGCTGAGGGCGAGTAGATGAAACTAACTGGACTTTACTGATTGAGCGCGCGAGACTCGCTGAACACGCTGAGGTGACCGTGAAATTAGCTGAAAACGCTTATGTGAGCTGACGTTGACAGCAGTTAGTTACCCGAGCGAAGCTGAGTTACACTGGTACTTAACCCTGAGAATGCTGATGTGACAATGCAACTAGCTGAGGACGCAAAGTGAGCTGACTTAGCCTACGGGAAGCTGGCTGAGCCCAGCTGAGTGAAACTGGTGTTAACCCTCAGAATGCTGATTGTAGCTGTGTGAGCTGACCACGACTGGAGCTTTTTGCTGCACCTATCTGAGATTGACTTCTATTAATCCGCAGAATGCTGAGAAAGACGTGAAAAGCAGTGAGTTTTGGTTCCTCAGATGAGCTCGCGGATAACTGAAATCAGGTGTATACAACTGTTTCTGTAAAAGTTTCCTGAGCCGAACTGAATTGCCCAAAACGTGCTGCAGATAGGTCCAGCCGCCTGATAGGTATGCAGTCCCATCACACATGCGTGCGCCGCGGGCTAGTCTACGCTGCAGGCGCTCCATCTCGTATGGGTGAACTGATGTAAAACAATTTAAATAATTCACTGTCCAAATTAAATTTCAGGGGTTCCAGGGTCTCGTATGACTCGACTCGTATGCCTGTGAGCTAAATGTACACAATGGACATAGGAAGAGAAAATGTAGGAATAATGTATAAATGGCAGGAAATTTTGGCTTGTAAAATAATGGCTATCTGAATTACACTCAGTACAAACAAACATTGTATTTTCCAAAAATAAAAGCAAAACAGTGTTTGATGACTAGAGACTGGCTAGGTGGGTTTATAACACAGGTCAAGATAAATAAAATATAGATTAGAAAAAAAAAAAACAAAACAGAACAATTGTTGACCTAAAAAGTTAACAAAAAATACTTTCCCACAACAAGAAAATTAAAATTTTAATCTTTTGATTTAAAGGGTCTTCAGAGAGAAAGAGTGAACACGGATAGATTTCAAACCAATAATCAATCAGACTTAATCACATGCATGGAAGAATCATCACTGTCCCTAGATTCACGAGACGTAGAATCTTGAGATGTAGAACCTTCAGAGTCTTGCAGGTCCATAGAATTATCATCATCGTTCAATTCCTCATCCTCGAGTTCAAAACTGTCCTGTTAAGAATTCTGATTGTACGTCATCTCTATCAGTTCCTGCCAAAATAAGGAAAAAGATGTAATTATGCTATTTAAATCAAAGAAAAAGGCAAGACAGAAACCTGTTAAGATACGCACCGGGAAGGGCTTAGGCCTCTTTCCTCCAAATTTGGGTGTTGACGTGGAAACTTCGCCGGAATTATTGTTTTTGGAATTTTTCTTCAGCGGTGAGACACATCGACTCTTCTTGGTAGGAGACTTCCTGGCTTTGAGAGGCGAATAAGGAAAGTGTTTGGACGCATCAGACTGAAAGAGTCGTGGTTTCTTCGCCTCTCTCCCACTGACCTCTTTCTCGCTGCCTTTCCCTCTCTCTTTCTTCCCTACATCACTGCTTCTCTCTCTTTATATCTTTTGTGTGACTCATTGTTTCTGGTGTGTAGAGATTATCCATGATGAGATTCACAAAGTCTTTGGGATCGTCATCCATTGGATTTAAGTCTTTCAGCATGGCTTTGTCAGTTGCTGAGAGCATTATTGTACTTCCCACAAAGAGCGGAGTGTCATGCTGTAATGGAAAAATAAGTGCAAGTGCTTACTTCACTTCACGAAAAGAGTCTGATTGTGTGTATTCATAACTGCTTACCTTCTCATGACCACTCGTAGAAGAAAGTAGACCTCCAAGCCCAGTCAAATGAATTTTGGATCCTTCCTGTAACAAAATTAATACCCCCAATATTGAACCAAAAGTACAAACAACAATAGAATGTCACACAAAAAAATTAATACAATAAAAAAGAGACACACCTCAGATGTCTTTGAAAACTGGCACTCATTGGTTTCAGCAGCATTTACTAGTAGTTTCACTCCATCAAAAATGGCTGCAACCAAAATAATTATAAATGAGGTCAAAGAATGCAAGGGCTTTTACTTGTGATAATTGATCTTAAGATAAACAGAATAAAGAGAAACAGAAATCTGATTTTGATGGCTCATAGAGTATAGTTGATGAGCGGGGGCGGGGAAAAATAAAATAATTGACTTTACACGCTCGAGCAATGTAAAGATAAAATTAGTACTTTTATGGTGGATCAGCTCTAATTAGTGCATTACTAATAAATTAACATGAGCATAAATCACTGTTACTTTGACAAAGTTGCGAAAGTCTCTGGGATTCAATTGATCTTAGCTAAATGGGTTTGTTGCTGCAGCTAGAGTCTATCAGTGACTTCAGGCAAGTAGAATCTTTTGTCCCAAAAATGAACAAGATAAAGATGTGTGGTATACATGTGGTCCCCAGATTATTCAAAGAAAATAGCCACAAGCAATGGATTTTGTAGGGAAGTGCAGTGAAAAAAACACTATTCTTCAAAGGCTATTTCTTGTAGCTATTTTCTTCAAAAGATCTTGGGACCACATCTATACCACACATCATTACCTTGTTCATGTTTGCAA
Organism: Frankliniella intonsa; assembly: GCA_033675135.1. Lineage (NCBI taxonomy): Eukaryota > Metazoa > Arthropoda > Insecta > Thysanoptera > Thripidae > Frankliniella > Frankliniella intonsa. The sequence goes on along the minus strand of JAWJED010000046.1, from coordinate 1,565,877 downwards.
CAATAGTTTCTATTCGCCTGAAGTCACTGTAAGACACTAGCCGCAGCCAAAAAAAAAAAAACCTCGTATACTAGGATTAATTCAATCCTAAGGAGTTTCGCCACTTGTTAAAGTAATATTGAAATAAAGACAACTAAATAAGTTGAAATTTAAAACAAATATTACCTTGGCATCGCTGACATGAACACCCAACAAGAACTGGTTCCGTCTGCACTCCAGCATCCTTGTTCTCAGCTGGCGGCTGGCTTACAGTGGCAGGCGTTTGCTTGTCACTTAAAACTTGTGACGCATTGTCCTCCTTTGTGAGTGTTTGAATCGGATTGTTATTAGCAAGCTTGGCCTCACTATGATTGCCGTTGCTCACATCATCCAGGGAAGGATCATCCAGAGGAAGAGTTTTATCAAGCTTATTTTCGGACTCGACTTCCTCACTAACATGACCATTAGGCTCCGAACTATTAGAGTTTTCTCGCATATTCATCACTTGAGTATTGATTTGTAAAATAGCATTCAGTTTAAGACTTGACTCCACCTTCTTGTTCTCTGCGAGCTTTTTCTTACCATTTATGACATCAGAGGTAGGGCCACATCCCAACAAGTTATCGAACTCTGCAGTATTCATGCGATCAATTCTAAAAAGCTCATTTTCTTTACTAGGTTTGTTCCTTGTACGGAGGTTAGAAGATACATGGGATGTAGTAGGAACTTGGTCAGTTGCAAACGTCTGCTTGGAAGGAGCGGAGCCTTTCTGTCCTTTCATTGCTGCAACAAATTCAAAGTTTAACAAACATTAGAATACAAGGTGAGCAGCTAACTTAAAAATATGACTACAGAAATAACTAAGAAACCGGAATGTGTGAGAATATGTGAATAGCAGAATAGGTTCGCACCAAATGAAGTGGAACCCAAAAAGATAGAGCATGAAATCAACAAGCTAGACATTACAAACATCAGAGGAATACATGTCATATAACCTCACAAGATTACTCAGATACCTCACGTTAACAAATAGATTTACTAAAAAGTAGCTTTGTTTAAGAAAACATTGACCGGTTAGTGAAGAAATCAAATGAGAAACAGTTTTCTTTCACTCAGAACCATTTGTAAAAACGTTACAGCTCAGCTTTCCACTAACTACGATGTTTATCTCAACATACCTAAGTCAAAATCTATTTTCTTTTTAACTTGTTCTCTCTTTATCGCCATAGCACTTAAACAACCATACATAAAGATAATAATAAATACTTCATCAAAATAGGATATATTAACGAAGTTCCAACACGTAGAGACTTGCTCGGCTGACCGTTGGGGCTAAAAGCGGCGCGTACAGTAAGACCTCGGACACACCAACAGTCAACTGTTTACATTGCCAACTGGCAAACGAAAACAGGCACGCATCTTGGTGTTCAAAGTATCTCAATCGAAGATATTAAATTTTTATACCTGCACAAGTAAAACACAATAACTTTTTAAGTGCAGAAGAGGAGTATCATTCTCAAAGGGTAAAAGACTAAAATTCATCTATGAACAAAAATAGGGTTGTGCCTGTGACGTGGTCAGGTTATCGATGGGTCCTAGCAAGAAAGTACGATCTCGCCGAGACGCTGCAAAACCGTACGATCTCGCCGCGACGCTGGAAAACCGTGCGATCTCGCAGTGACGCTTCAGAACCGTCCGATCTCAGTTTTTGGGGTGATTTGAGTTAAGCATTGATTCTGGTAGAAAAAGACATTCTGCATCTTTTTCATCAAGTAATATTTTTTGTGAAATGAACAGAAATGCCTCTAATCTTTTAAAAACCAAACTGTCCGAACTCAATTTGGTGCCGTAGCTCCAGGGAAGAGTGTTCGATCTCCGTTAGAGGCGATGCTCGCGCGAGACAGTCCGATCTCAGCACGACGCGCTACGCGCCGCTTGCTACCGTAGCTATATTATCTTCTGAAATGCCCGATATTTAAATTCAACAACACTATGCATTTATAAGGAGAGCAGTCTCTTTTACGGCAAGTCGTCTGCTACATAAGCAATCCAATAGTGTTGTCAACGCGAGTCGCAGAGGCAGGGAGGGGGAGGCTGGTGAGTCGATGGGAGGGAGAAGGCGGGTCTGAGGCGAACGCGGGAGGTTCAAAAGGTGTGAAAGACCGGATATTGTGGGGAAGTATCTAATTTCAACCCTAAAACTTCAACATAGCCGTGAAAAACCATTGATTTCTCTTTTAGCACTAACTTGATGCCGGCGGTGTATCAAAAAAAGGCAAAAAAACGAAGGAGTCTTTATAAAATCCTCCGAAAACACGACAAAACCAGCCTAAAACTAGTTGATTCTTATACCATTGTAATCAGGAAGGATTGAATAATTTTTTAACACTCTTAATTTTTAACATCCATCAACCCCTGATTTGTCCTTAGACCTAAAACTTTCAAAACGCGTTTACTCGGAACGGACCGGGACTGAGATCGGACGGTTCTGAAGCGTCACTGCGAGATCGCACGTTTTTCCAGCGTCGCGGCGAGATCGTATGGTTTTGCAGCGTCGCGGCGAGATCGTACTTTCTTGCTAGGACCCATCGTTATGCACTCTAGTCCACACACTCCTCCAACTTTGTTTTAATAAATTTTATATTTGATGATTATTAATGAAGATGAGGCAATAATTCTCGAAGTGAGAAATTTTTATTTGTATTGTTTTGTCAAGGTACGTACTTTGAATAATCTCTTTTGAAATTTTTACATTAAACAGAAACATTAAGTTATTTAACCTTCCCTACACGAACATCCGGCCGAAAATTTGTATTTGTTCGGTTCGAGAAAGATATATTAATTTGCCAACAATATTTTCTCTTTTTCAGACCTCGCTGAAAAATGTTAAAGCGCAAGAGACCTCCAAGTTCATCTTCGAACAGTAGTGATGAAATTTGTGACAAGTTAGACCCTGATGACATTATTGACATTGCACCAAGCAGTCCCACTGAACAAATTGTTTCTTCTCCAGAAGGTGAATGTCTCGATGACATTGTCTCTAATATTTAAAAGTTAGTCATTTACTAAGCAATTTTCATCTTGTGTGTTTCACTTGTAGGCTCTGTAATGGAGGGTAATGATGACACGGATGCTGAATATGATGCCTTTCAGCCACCTGTACCTGTCTTATTTTCTCAAGATTCAGAGAATCAATTGGACATTCTTGATCCTGATGATAACAGTGAGAGAGAATGCGATGGAACAGAAAGGTTCAGTTCCTTTTGTGCTTCGATACATTCAGGTAAGCAATTCTCAAATATTTCATAGAATAAATGAAATTTAGGCTCCTTATGTTATTCTCAACTGTAAGTTGTATATATTTCCTTTTACAGAGGGAGATATGTCACAAGCTGCAAACTTTCCTGGTATAGAGGGAGAATCCCTAGGAGCTTCAAACTTATCTGCAGTGACAAGTAGTTCTGTTCAGGATGGTACGTAAAGCAAGGGAAACTAAATTTTAATTAAGTGCTATAGTGATGTTTTACAGCTGGAATCAACAAAATGATTTTGTTTTTCAGTTACTCTCAACAACTTTTTGGGGTGCTTTCCCTCTACCAGCTTTAATGCTGACCTCAACCACAGTTTTGTCAAACCGCCACCAAACAGTAAGTTCAATAAAAAAATATTTTTATTTGTTGACAGCAATTGAGGGAAACACTTTCACGTGTTAGAACTTACTCAAAATAGGTTTATCCAAATACCACTTAATGAAAAATGTCTCATAAGTCCTATATATTACCCATCCATCACCATAAGTATTCTTTGTCTCTCTCCTTAATTTTTTTCTGTACATTCAATAAGTACTTCAGAATTGTGTGTTATGATCAACATGGCATGGTTTTTGTGAAATGAAGGGGCGGGGTCATAGATTTAGTTACATTACAGACAAGTTTTGAAATACCGAACTTCTTCTATGTTCAGTATGAAACTCCTGAAGCTCTTATAATCATTCTTACTCCTTTATTTTGTTTTAGATGCCTCTGGCTGTGTGGCATTATTCTTGATATCAGCAGTAAGTTCTTATTTCACTGTCATAGTAAGATTTCTTAGAGTTTGAATGGATCATGCCATCTGACTTAGCCTACGGGAAGCTGGCTGAGCCCAGCTGAGTGAAACTGGTGTTAACCCTCAGAATGCTGATTGTAGCTGTGTGAGCTGACCACGACTGGAGCTTTTTGCTGCACCTATCTGAGATTGACTTCTATTAATCCGCAGAATGCTGAGAAAGACGTGAAAAGCAGTGAGTTTTGGTTCCTCAGATGAGCTCGCGGATAACTGAAATCAGGTGTATACAACTGTTTCTGTAAAAGTTTCCTGAGCCGAACTGAATTGCCCAAAACGTGCTGCAGATAGGTCCAGCCGCCTGATAGGTATGCAGTCCCGTCACACATGCGTGCGCCGCGGGCTAGTCTACGCTGCAGGCGCTCCATCTCGTATGGGTGAACTGATGTAAAACAATTTAAATAATTCACTGTCCAAATTAAATTTCAGGGGTTCCAGGGTCTCGTATGACTCGACTCGTATGCCTGTGAGCTAAATGTACACAATGGACATAGGAAGAGAAAATGTAGGAATAATGTATAAATGGCAGGAAATTTTGGCTTGTAAAATAATGGCTATCTGAATTACACTCAGTACAAACAAACATTGTATTTTCCAAAAATAAAAGCAAAACAGTGTTTGATGACTAGAGACTGGCTAGGTGGGTTTATAACACAGGTCAAGATAAATAAAATATAGATTAGCAAAAAAAAAACAAAACAGAACAATTGTTGACCTAAAAAGTTAACAAAAAATACTTTCCCACAACAAGAAAATTAAAATTTTAATCTTTTGATTTAAAGGGTCTTCAGAGAGAAAGAGTGAACACGGATAGATTTCAAATCAATAATCAATCAGACTCAATCACATGCATGGAAGAATCATCACTGTCCCTAGATTCACGAGACGTAGAATCTTGAGATGTAGAACCTTCAGAGTCTTGCAGGTCCATAGAATTATCATCATCTTTCAATTCCTCATCCTCGAGTTCAAAACTGTCCTGTTTAGAATTCTGATTGTACGTCATCTCTATCAGTTCCTGCCA
>JAWJED010000046.1:1528403-1558770 GCA_033675135.1 Frankliniella intonsa | reverse complement strand
CATCTGTAATACTAACACTACTACCGACTTAGATATGATTATATACAACAACGCCTATGCGGTTCTCTGAGCATATATAATTATACTTGTATTTATCTGATGATACATAGGTACACCTAGCCCTATATAAGCCAATCTGGTTACATATAATCAGTTATATAAAACTATACATGAATATATATATATGCTACATAGAGTTATATATATGCTACATAGAGTTATATATTTTCTAGATAAAACTATATATGGCTTCATTAACTATTTATAGTTATATAGAGAGGCATATAAAATTCTATGTTACAATATATGAATGCATCAAATTTTATATAATTATCCATAATTATACATGAGTCATATATGAACTCATTCTACCTGGGTGTACTGTATATGACCAGTTCTGCTGGATATATGGTGTTCCTAGACACATATACGAGGATTTCATCATCATATATGAAAATGGTCTGGTCATATATGTACTGTATATGACCAGTCTAGGTTCGCTCATCCACGCCTCGTTTATTTTCTAAGTCCCACCATATATGTTTCATATATGTCCCATATATGTGGCATATATAGCATCGATCAGCTCTAAAAGGTCTCCGTCACAGTTCCCTGGGCCTGCCAGGAAGCGTCGTAGCGTAGTTGGCAAAGCGACCGCCTGTAGCACCAAAGATCTCTGGTTCAAATCCTTCCCCGCTACATTTTTTCCCCCTTTTTTCTGTACTTTCTTTTTGCAATGAATAAGTACTTGACCTTGAACCTTTAACAATCACATATTAGTGTCAAATTTTCAATATTTTATATGAAATACCTTTTCTACATCATATATGATGCTTAACTCATATATGTTACATATAATCCTCATATATGTACATTAGCATATATGGCTCATATAAGAAACATATATGTCTCATATATGTCTCTTATATGTCACATATATGACCAATTAATAAGAACCATGTATGTCACATATATGATCAGCATATATGAATCATATATGACTCTTTTTCCGCGGGGTCTCGGGGAAGAGCCGACGCTTGGTCGGGTTCTTAGTGAGGGAAAGGCGTTTGGAAGACATGGTATGAGAGCACGAAGACTCGGGAGATGTGTCACGGACGAAGCCGGAGGAACAAGTGATGCTGGACCGCTCCGTACGCTCTAGACTTATACCCGCGTTAACGCGACACCAGCGCCGTCCATCGGCGACTACCTGATCTTTTCATTCAAGTCTTAACTTGTACCCCAGTGGCGGCCATCGTATATTTGCGGTGTGCAAAATGCACACCGCAAATCCCCAAAAAGAGGGTGGTTTAGGGTAAGAGGAGGGTGTTCGGAGGAGGGAGGAGGGTGTTCGTGTTCGTAGGAGGGGGAAGAATGGAGGGAGGAAGAGAGGGAGAAGAAAAGGAAAAGAAGGAAAGAGAGAAAAGGAGAGAAAAGCGGAGGGAAGGAAAGAATAAGGAATACTCATGCTCGTTGAATTGTTAAATTATTAATGCAGCCAGGTAGGAGGAGAAGGATGAGGGAAGAGAAAAGGATAGGAGAAGGAGAAAAAGAAAACGCGGAAAAGAGAGGCGTGTGAACGTAACAACCTGTTTGTGAGCGAGAATTTAGGTGCTAAGCGAACCAAAAATCCGGGAAACCCGGAAATAGCCCTTCAATTTTTTAAGTCGCTTATTGGTATAAAGAAAAACTTGAAAAACCCTCGAATTTTGCCTAAATCACGGAGAAAAAACTCGGTTAGGGCACGGTGCGGCACGGAGTTTGCCACCGACAGTAAACGAGAAGGTCGTTTTCTTTAACTAATCCTCAATTTCAATGTAAAAAAATTTCTCGCTCGCTTCGCTCGCGATTTTGATTACTTTTCTTAAATTGAACAAAAGCATTTAGCAATCGAACTGGTTGATAAATCAGAGTGAAATAGAGGTGTCCTCAAAAGAATTACCTGGAGTTGCATGTCACTCTTATAATTCCAATCGCTGTCCAAATATGTATACGGAAATATTTTTCCGCTCGCTTCGCTCGCGGCTGGGCTTTGGAGTATTTGCGACTAAAGTCAGGCAACCCACAAAGCCCGTGCGCCCCCTTTTAACAGCCCTTTTAGCGCCCCTGGCCACTCAAACGTGTGAATTTCATGAGAAAATTAATGAATCCCCATACTTTTAAACGTACAACCGTCAAGCGTGTGACATTCACACACTTGGGTTTTCAGTGTACGTAAGACGATGTACTGAAGGACCATACGAACGGAATCGGTAAAGTACGTGAGCAAGAAGTCATGGAAAGAAATGATGGAGGAGGGTGTTTTTCGGTCAAGGAGGGAGGGTGTCCGGGCAGTCTTGCACACCGCCAGCAAAAGCGATGGCCGCCACTGTTGTACCCCGCCCTGCGCCCACGCCGCACCCCGCCCTGCAGACCACTCGGCTCGCCGTGCCGCAGGTGCGACCAGTCTGACACCCCTGTAGGCTGTGTTGCCTAACCACACGGCGCGAACATCCCCTCAGTCCGCCCCGGTCGCGAGACGCACAGCGCCCCGCTCCGCTCCACCGATGTGCATGGTGGGTTGCCTAACCAAACGGCGCGAACATCCACTCGGTCCGCCCCGCCGCCCCGGTCCACTCGCTACGGTCGCGAGACGTACCGCGCCTCGCCCCCCGCCGCCCCGAGCACCAGCCCCGCCGTCTCGCTGCGGCCGCGAGACGCAACGCGCCGCGCCCCGCCCCGCCCCCGCCCCCGCCGTCTCGCTGCGGCCGCGAGACTCACCGCGCCGCGCCCCGCGCCGCGCCCCGCCCCGCCCCGCCCCGCCGTCTCGCTGCGGCCGCGAGACGCCCCGCGCCGCGCCCCGCGCCCCGCCCCGCCCCCGCCGTCTCGCTGCGGCCACGAGACGCCCCGCGCCCCGCCCCGCCGTCTCGCTGCGGTCGTGAGACCCCCCGCGCCCCGCCCCGCCCTGGTCCGCACTGCACTCCGATGCCGTCCGCCGACGGGTCATAGCCAATCACAGCGCGTCTTATTATAACCAATCAGAGTACAATAATTTTAACCAATCACATTAGCGTTCGGGCAAGTCGCTACATGCAAGTGCGCAGCTGGCGCGCGCCAGCTGCGCACTGTCCATAAGCGTAATGCTAAAGCTTAATGCCAGTACTTGCCGATAGACGGCGCTGGTGGCGCCGCGGCGCTAGTATAAATCAAGCGGCTGCGGAGCGCCCAGGCATCATTGTCACTCCGGCTTGGTCCGTGAAACATTATCACTCCTTGCGATCTCCTTGCCTTCGTGCTCTCTCTCACACACTAAACACCTACACTGAGTTTTCGCGCTCTCTCACACACACACACACTCACACTCACACAGACACAGCACTCACAGTCACACTGCACACACACACACAGTCACACACTTGAGTCTTCGTGCTCGCACACACACGTACCTACCTCCCGCCGCCATGGACTCCAAGCTATTGGAGATCCTGGACGAGTGGGAGGAAGGGATGTTCCCGTTCCCCGAGCTGCTCGCAGAAGCGTACACCACGTTTCTGTGGGAGCTCTTTGGCTCCTCCATGGCCGAACGGCGTGACCCGCGGGTCATTCCGTTTTTGCTCGCGGGGTACACGGCCTACATCGAGGATCAGGCGGGGGCTGACTCTCAGGCTGCACTGACATACAGAATGGCCCTCGCCATGACAGGGTGTGGTTCTAATGCCCAGGCACGCCCCGCTACATCACCGGCACGCCCTGCTACGCCACCGGCAGGTCCCTCTAGGGCACCATCCCCTCAGCCAGGTCCCTCAAGGCCCCGTTCACCCTCACCTCAGCCTGAGGCCGTCAAGCGGCCCAGGGAGGAGGAAGAGGAAGAGGAGGAAGGGCCCACCTTAGAGGTATTGCAGACGAGAGAGCAAGAGCTCAAACGTTTTCAACCCAGGTTTTACGAAAAAATGGACCCAACTCGCGACTACACTGTAAAAAGCACCCGAAATTGGTCCAGTTTTCAACTTTTCTCAACCCCATCGAGCTGCACCTCCCCGGAAGCGTCTTTTCGCGTCCAGTTCAATGGCGCCCACCGTTTTTCGATAAAAAGGACCCAACTCGCGACTACAATGTAAAAAGCACCCGAAATTGGTCCAGTTTTCAACTTTTCTGAACCCCATCGAGCTGCAATTCCCCGGAAGCGTCTGTTCGCTTCCAGTTCAATGGCGCCCACCGTTTTTCGATAAAAAGGACCCAACTCGCGACTACACTGTAAAAAGCACCCGAAATTGGTCCAGTTTTCAACTTTTCTCAACCCCATCGAGCTGCACCTCCCCGGAAGCGTCTTTTCGCGTCCAGTTCAATGGCGCCCACCGTTTTTCGATGAAAAGGACCCAACTCGCGACTACACTGTAAAAAGCACCCGAAATTGACCCACTTTTCAACTTTTACGAACCCCATCGACCCGCACCCCTCTAGAACCGTCTTTTCGAGTGCAATTCAGTGGTGCCAACCGTTTTTCAATTTCCAGTGTTGCCACGCGTCAAAACTCAAACAGTTCGACTATTTTCGACATTTTCGACTTTTTTTGATATTTTTCGATATTTTTCGATACTTTCGACATTTTTCGTTTTTTTTTTCAAATTTTTTGATATTGTTCGACATTTGCGATATTTTTCGTTATTTTTCGACATTTTCGATAATTTTCGATAATTTTCGATAATTTTTGATAATTTTTGATATTTTTCGACATTTTTGATAATTTTCGATATTTTTCGATATTTTTCGACATTTTTGACATTATCGGACATATTTCGATATTTGTAAACATTTTCGACAATGTTTGATATTCTTCGTCATTTTTCGACATTATTCCTCATTTTCGATGTTTTTCGATATTTTTCGACATTTTCCATGTTTTTAGCCCGCCCTTCTGCTTTGAAAAAGCTTCAGAGCGGGCTTATGCAATCGATCTGGTGTCTGTCTGTTTGTCTGTTTGTCTGTTTGTCTGTTTGTCTGTTTGTCTGTCTGTCTGTTCCACTCGAAGGAGTTGAGCTAGAGAGTTGAAATTTTTAAGGTAACTTAAGGGTCACTCCTGGACACCGAAACGGGTGGTGCAAATCCTGCCAACCCTCATAAAGGCACTGAAATAAATTATTGATTGCCGCCCATAATGCAAAAGCATTTGATACAGTGTTTCTCATCAATGAGATTGTTGCGCGAAAACTGCCGGCTGAGATCACTCTACAAGGAGCAAAGATTATATGTCTTAAGGTTGGCTCATGGAAATTTATCGACTCCTTGATGTTTCTCCCCATGCCACTGAGCTCAATGCCTAAATCCTTCAGCCTCCATGAGTTAAAGAAAGGGTATGCACCTTATCTAGCTTTCAAGCCAGAATATTTTTCATACAATGGACCCATGCTTGACAGGGAGTTTTACTGCGTTTCCACGATGAAATCGAAAGCCGCGGATGAATTTAACTTGTGGTACGATGAACAGGTTGCCAGTGGCGTAGTGTTCAATTTTAAAAAGGAAATAATAGACTATTGCATTAGCGATGTAACTATTTTGCGCCAGGCTTGTTTAGCTTTCAGGAAACTTTTTGCAGAGACAGCAGGGTTTGACCCCATGTTCTCTTGCATAACTCTCAGTAGTGCGTGCATGGCAGCCTACAGACGTAATTTTTTGCCTGAGAACAAAATTGGTTTGGTGCCTAGTGGTGGTTACCACGGAAGAGGAAAGCAGTCTCACATTGCTCTGCAGTGGTTAGACTATGAGTCATACAAACTTGGGATGGTTATTCAAACCATATACAGCTACAGGGAAATCTCGGTTCTTGGGCGTCGAGTCGATGGTTACATCGAAATTCCAAAAGACGACGGCACCCTTGAGAGAAGGATTTATCAATTCCACGGAGACTACTGGCACCAATGTCCTCGACACTTCCCTCCAACAGAAACAGACACAGAGAATCGTCTGGATCAGACAAGAAGAATCACTGCTCTCTTCCGCCGCGCCGGCTATACGGTCATTGAGAAGTGGGAGTGTGACTTCAGAGAGGAGCTTGAAAAGGATCCTGAGGTCAAAGCATACTTTAGAACACACCCCACGACTCGTGTACCTCCCCTGCGTCTTCGTGATGCCTTAGCTGGGGGGCGTACTAGTGCCATGAAGTGGTATCACAAGGCTGACATTGATAAAGGAGAGACCATCAAAATGGTTGATGTCGTCTCAGAATATCCAAATGCAAATTTGCGAGGGAAATACCCGTATGGTCACCCCCAGATATATTTAGAGGGAGACCCAAACATGCCTGCAATGGACACATGGAATGGTGTCATCAAATGTACAGTGCTACCACCAAGAAACCTTTACATTCCAGTGTTACCTTACAGAGCTCACGGAAAACTTATGTTTCCCCTTTGTCGCTCGTGTATGGAAACCATGCAGGAGGAGAGGTGCACACATGACGAACCATCTCAGAGGGAACTCACAGATACATGGTGTGCGCCAGAACTTCTTCTTGCTCTTAATGAGAAAGGGTATCAATTGAGAAAAGTGCACGAAGTGTACCAGTATCCGGGAGTCATGGAGTACAATCCTGAGACCGGAGAGGACGGACTTCTGTCTGCTTATGTGAGATGTTTTATGGCCTTAAAACTGCAGGCTAGTGGTTGGCCTGCGGAGTGTACCACTCCTGAACTTAAACAGAAGTACGTAGAAGATGTCCTTAAATACGACGGTGTTACTATTGACCCTGATAAGGTGGAGAAACGCCCTGCTTTGAGAGCTCTTAGTAAGCTTCTGCTTAATTCCTTCTGGGGGAAATTTGGTGAGAAGACAATCAGGCCCAAGACAGAGTTCATCTACAATAGGGAGAAACTCATGAACATTATCACAGACCCCACTAAAACTGTCACAGCACTGTTACCTCTGGGGGAAGAATGCATACAGGTCACTTGGAAACCTATTGAGGATGCCGAGGAAACCCTCGCCACTTCCTCACTATTACACGCGGCGTTTACAACATGTTTTGGACGCCTTCAGTTATACAAATACTTAGACATTGTTAAAGACAGAGCTTTGTATTGTGACACTGACAGCTGCGCATATATCAGCCGTCCAGGTGAACCAGACCTTCCAACAGGAAGCCATCTCGGCGATTTAACCAATCAAGTAGAAGAAGATTGGGGTCCTGGCAGTTTCATAACTGAAATGGCCGCCATTGGCCCAAAAAATTATGCATTTAAGACTGCAGTGGGAGGGGACACAGAAAATGTAAAAGTTTGCATTAAAGTAAGGGGAATAACGATAAATAAGTCATGTGAAAACCTTGTAACCTTCGATAATTTGAAGGAAATGGTGTGGGGGAATATAATGAGGGTACATGTCCCTATTCCTAGAAAAATCACCAGAATAGCACCCTGGAAAATCGTCAACAGAGACACGTCCAAAAATTGGAGAGCCATCAACACTAAACGGCGCAGGGTTGACTTGGCTAACACCGTCCCCCACGGGTACATTTCCTGGAAAGGGGATGATGAAGATAGGGAGATGTTGGAAGTCTTAGATAGTCTTTACAACGCCTAGAAGGTAGGCAATGCGCAGGGGAGATGCAGGCTGGCCCCACCGGCCGCAGGGGAGATGCTGGTCAGGCCCCATTACACGCAACACTATAAAAGAGATAGACTCACACACTTGAGCATTAGTCTCCACAATGGATCTCAGGTTCCAACATCCATGCACTGCCCTTGTAGTAGGCGGCACCGGGAGTGGAAAAACTTACTTCACGAAACGTCTTATTGAAAATAGAGATGAGATGTTCAACACTACATTCGAACACATTATTTTCTATTACTCGGAGTGGCAGCCTCTGTATGAAACCCTTAAGTCTCAGCACGGGGTTGACTTTAGGCAAGAACTTCCAATGCTGGAAGATCACCCCAGCGGCCAGGGTCCTAAACTCGTCGTTTCTTGAGGGTGAGGACGCGTACACACTTCACAAACCGGCTAGGCGTCGATTTCCTCGTAATGTGACGTATGCCGATAATATTGACGAGAGCTGGCAAACAGACTTGACTGATTTCCAGTCCCTTAAAAAAGATAATGATGGTTATAGCTACATTTTATGTGTGATCGATGTTTTCTCAAAATACGGTTGGGCTGTCGCTATAAAAGATAAGTCTGCTCCCTCCATAATTAAGGGGTTCCAAATTATTTTCAAAAGTACAGATCGAAGACCCACTCGCCTATTTTCTGACAAGGGGAAAGAATTCATTAACAAAACATTTCAGAAATTTCTGAAAGATAATAACATTACCTATATTCACACTCACAATCCAGACATCAAATGTTCCATTGTAGAGAGATGGCAGCGTACCATCAAGTCAAAATTATTTAAAAGATTCACGTACACTGAAATATACAGATATGTTGATGGGCTTCTTGACAATATTGTGGATGCATACAACCACACGTATCACCGCTCCATTAAAATGCGTCCTGTAGATGTCACACCTGACAGAGTCCTGGAGGTATATAATAGCTTGTACCACAATATGAACAGCAGTAGAAAAAAAAACAAAGTTTAATTTGGGTGATTATGTCCGAATCAGTAGAGAAAAACAAGTCTTTGAAAAGGGGTACACGTGGAACTGGAGCGAGGAGATATTTAAAATCGTTCAGGTCATTCCTCATGCGGTGCCGGTGTACCGGCTGGAGGATCTCGATAAGGATCCAATTGAGGGCACGTTTTATGAAATGGAGCTTCAGAAGGTCACCAAGCCCGAGGCCTTCAAAATAGCATATATAGTGCGGTCTAAAGGAACTGAAGGCAAACGACAACATCTCGTCCATTGGAGAGGTTATCCTAAAAAGAGTTGCTCTTGGATCTTCGATAAAGATATTGTCTAACATGGATTTTTACGCGTTTCTCCCAAGTAACGCCTGACAACACAACCTGTCATTTTAAGACGGAGCTGGCTCAGCGCCTGGAGCTCCATGGTCACTGGCAAGCCGCACTCGTGGAGCTGGATTACCCTAACACGATAGCACACATAGTTCAGGGGGAAAATGAAATCACACTCGTATCAGATACTTTTGTTGATACAGTTTTCGTACGCCCTGGTTCATTTAGTTCAATTAACGACTTTGTGATAGGCTTAGGAGATGCTCTGAAAGGCTTCGGAAATAATAATAATGTGGAGGAGACACAACATTTCAAACTACTCCCTGATCAGCGCAGTAAGTTCATGCCATTGGACATGGATGAAAAAATCAAAGTCCATTTCTCTCCCCGCCTCGCCCTGCAACTGGGCCTCGCTCACGCTGGTCCGTACCCTGCCCATGAGGAAATTTTGGGCGTAAAACCCGTGGATATCAGTCTGGGAGTTCCCTCACAGATGTTTTTTTACATGGATGGACTGGAGGAACAGATTATCGGGCACACGCGCGTTCCTCTTCTCCGAACCGTGCCTGTAGACACGAAGGCGCAGTACAGCACCATGTCTATGGTTCACTTTGATCATCCGATTTACTTCGATCTTCGGACGAAATCGTTTGACACCCTGGAGATCTATATAAAGGACCATGCTGGGCGTAATGTACCATTCGACTTTGGAACGTCAACCTTATTGGTTCATTTTAAACTAGGTAGATGTACGCCAGACCACGTCTCGCGTAACAGGCTTCGCGATATTTCGCGAAACACTGTTACGCTGCGACGCGCCTGCGTACATCTACCTAGGCCTGCGGCGCTGTCAGTATGGAAAAGGATGCCATAAAAAACGCTTCGAGTAACGAAACAGTAAGCGCCATTAAATTTCACTCTTGCAGACGGTTCCGGCGATATGCTAGTCTCTGATAAGCGAATATCTGAGAAATACACAACTTTACGCGTATATTAAGGACTTTATGTCCAAATTTGACGCTGCAGCGGCTAAACGGTAAAAGATACGGCCAAACGGACGAAAATTCCGCCCAGAGGGTCGTAACTCGTCGAAATACCCCGAAAACGACACCCAACATGCATTTTGAGGACTTTTCGCCCTTAAGTCACGCAGTAGCAGCTGAACGGTAAGAGATACGGCCGAACGGACGAAATTTTCGCCCAGAGGGTCGCAACTCGCCGAGTTACCTCTTAGGACACTGTAAAAAAAATATTTACTTCTAAAATTATTTTTTCGAAAATGTAAATTAATTTTTAACGGTGTCAATTTTAGAGCTAGAATGCCCATTTTTGAACTCGACCGAGCTTTTTGGGCAAGGAAGCTACAGTAAAAATTTCAACTCGATATCTCAACTCGTTCTCGAGTTATCGTGCGAACAGACACACAGACACACAGACACACACACAGACAGACAGACAGACGGACAACGAACTTTTTTAGCACTTCAGTGGCGTAATAGGCTTCGCTTCGCTCAGCCAACAAGTACTAGGTAGATGTACGCCAGACCACGTCTCGCGTAACAGGCTTCGCGATATTTCGCAAAACACTGTTACGCTGCGACGCGCCTGCGTACATCTACCTAGGCCTGCGGCGCTGTCAGTATGGATAAGGATGCCATAAAAACGCTTCGAGTAACGAAACAGTAAGCGCCATTAAATTTCACTCGCGCAGACGGTTCCGGCGATATGCTAGTCTGTGATAAGCAAAAATCAGAGAAATACACAACTCTACGCGTATATTAAGGACTTTTTGTCCAAATTTGACGCTGCAGCGGCTTAACGGTGCGAGATACGGCCAAACGGACGAAATTTCCGCCCAGAGGGTCGCAACTCGTTGAAATACCTCGGAAACGACACCCAACATGCATTTCTAGGACTTTTCTTCCTTTAGTCACGCAGTAGCGGCTAAACGGTAAGAGATACGGCCAAACGGACGAAATTTTCGCCCAGAGGGTCGCAACTCGCCGAGTTACCCCTTAGGGCACTGTAAAAAAAATATTTATTTTTAAACTTATTTTTTCGAAAATGTAAATTAATTTTTAACGGTGTCAATTTTTGAGCTAGAATGCCCATTTTCAAACTCGACCGAGCTTTTTGGGCAAGGAAGCTACAGTAAAAATTTCAACTCGATATCTCAACTCGTTCTCGAGTTATCGTGCGAACAGACACACAGACACACACACAGACACACACACAGACACACACACAGACAGACGGACAATGAACTTTTTTAGCACTCCAGTGGCGTTATAGGCTTCGCTTCGCTCAGCCAATCATGACGCGTCAAGATCATATTACGGAGTATTACCTGCGCCAGGCCGGCGGCGGACAGTATTACGCGGGCTCTTCATTTCAAAAAGGACACGGTATTGGCTCATGGCTCGGCGGGCTGTTTCGTACGGTACTCCCCCTTCTCAAGAGCGGCGCGACCGCGGTGGGGAGGGAGGCGGCCCGGGCCGGCGCACACGTCCTTGCCGATGTAGCCAGTGGCGATCCTATAGCAGACAGTGCTAGGCGACACGCGGGGGAAGCAGTTCAGAATTTCAAACGCAGGGCTGCATCCGCCATGAGTGGGTCCGGCAGAGCTATAAAAAGGAAGAGGCTTACGACTAAACCTCATTCCGTAGCTAAAGCTCGAACGAGAAGGAGCTATACCCCTGACTGTTTTTCATAATGGCTTTCATGCATAGTGCCTCTGTCGAGGCTCTGCCTACAGAGCTAAGTCTATGGCTCTCCAGTGCCACACAAATGGGGGAGGAGAGATCTTAATGGATCATGGTTAGTCCATTGGCTAATTTCGATTCAGCATCTACGATAGAGCTTGAGGTAGCAGGAGTGGGTTACGCCTATGCGGACCCCGCACACATGCTGCTCTACACGAAAGAAAAAATTGTGAATGCCGATGGTTCAGACATCACTGACGCTGACAACAGTGACGCCACACTCGTAAATTACGGCATGCATGCCCAATGGTCTCAGGTAGACGCTAGTATCAACGGTACAGTCATTTCTCAGTAGAGTATGACTTACCCCTGGCGAGCTTACATTGAGTCATTTCTAAATTATGATGTCTGCGAAAGATACGCATCTCCAGCAGCGCATGTGGCATGAGGACACGGCCGACGGCCGGGCACCACGACTCTCTCGACAGTAATCAAAACATTGGACTCGCGTGGCGTCGTTCACGCACCAAGCTGAGTCGAGAGTTTGAGATGATGGGCCCGCTACACCTCGATATCTGTAATACGGATCGGCTCCTGCTCAATAATTGTACTCTACGTTTAAAATTGACTCGGTCTCGAGATGCGTTTGCGCTCATGAGTACGAACGGTACTGAAAAAATTAAACTGTTGGACGTCAAACTGTTCATTCGGAGAGTTACTATTTCTCCATCGGTCCTACTGGCGCACGCACAGGCTCTCGAGAAGGCTTCAGCCAAGTATCCTGTCAACAGAGTGGACATCAAAACTGACACGATAGCCCAGGGGATGCATTCTAAAACTATAGACAACCTGTTTTTGAACCAACTACCTCAGAGACAATCGTGCTTTCAATGGGGATTACGCCCGTAACCCATATCGCTTCCAGCACTTTAGTCTGAGTTATCTTCAAATGCATGTGGATGGACAGCCTGTCCCGTCACAGCCCCTCACCCCTGACTTCTCAAAGGATCTGTACATGGAGTGTTACAACACTCTCTTTACAGGCACGGGTGTACACTGGAAGGACGAGGGAAACGGCATTAGTTGGAGTGATTACGCCAAGGGCAACACTCTGTTTGTTTTCGACCTCTCGCCCGACATGTCGGCCAGTGAACCTCACTGGAACCTCCAGAAGCAAGGGGCACTGCGTCTCGATCTTCGATTTGCCGAACCTCTCCCCCAGCCTATAAATTGCGTTGTGTACGCCGAGTTTCAGAATCTTATTGAAATCGATAAGGATAGGAACGTTATCGTTGACTACAGTGTATAATGGACGGCCTAACTCTTCATACACTCATGCGGCGCGACAGACACGTCGCCCCCTTATTCGAGGGCGTGTTTCCCACCGACACCCTCCCCCGCAGGCTTCACAAATGTCCCGCACTCCTCATATGTAATACAGACCCCATTTCTAAACCGGGCTCGCATTGGGTAGCTTTCTTCATTGATAAGCACGGCGTACGGGATGCCCCCCATTGTCTCTCACCATAAAAATTTTCTAAAGAGACTGTGTAAGAAATGGATTTACAATCATACAAGTCTACAAGCTATTGATTCTAAAGTATGTGGCGAATACTGCCTACTCTATCTAATTCATAGAGCACACGGTTACACACTCCACTCCTTTGTACATAAACTCTTTACTTCGAATCCATTTAAAAATGATGAAAAAGTGCGCACACTTTTTAAACGCATGTTTGGAAAAAAACGCACGTGTGTCATTACCACAGGCGCGCAAACATGCTGTGAACGCCGGCGGTAAAGACTGGTTGAAACCTGCAGGGACAGGTCTGTGGGGCGGCGACTGGTATAAATTTAGAGCGTGCGACCACTCCCGCATCACTTGTCTCTCCGGTTTCATCGGTGACACCATGAGAGGAGGACGCCCTGGAGAAGACGCTATTCTCTGGCGAGGGCGTGCACCGCTAACTGGGGGACCAGCTAGCGAGCGCAAATGAAGAGCTACCGTCGATTTTTCAAGTGCGTTGGAATCGCAAAGGTCTAATGCACATAATCTGTGAATCTCATCACTGTGGGTGCTACGGTACGGGCACAACAGCCCGCCTAACGCCCCGCGAGGCGCGCGCCGGGGGCTCCGCCAAGGCTGCCTGCCTGATGGCTGGCCGCCTGAGCGCGGCTGGCTGGCTGCCGGGCCGGGCGGCTGCGCGCGGGCGATGCGCAGAGCGCGCGGCGAGGCGTGTGGAGGGGGAGGGGGGAGCGCGCCGATTTTGGAGGTCCGCTGGCGGGGCGCTCTGAATCTGCGGTCCTGGGAGGGGTAGCGACTGGTTTGGGTGGGGAAAAGAGACCTTAGGGGGTCCCCTTTCATGCCCCCAGACCACCACTAACATAAAAATTTTCTTCATAGCAAAATAAAATTCCTTGCAAACCCCTGCACTTCTCATTTCTACACTGGGATACCCCCTTAAGGGGCGCCAAATAGCGCCCGACTAGAGGGCGCTGCAGGCGCCCGGTTAAGGCCGCCGGAAGGCACGAGGTTGAGGGCGCCAAAAGGCGCCCGTGCTCTGCCGCCGGAAGACGCCTTGCCAAAAGTCGCCTATTTCGAGGCGCCCGGGGGCACCCGTGCCCGACATAGGGGCATCGGGGGGCGCCCGTGCCCGACAAAGGGGCGCCGGGGGGCGCCATTGCCACACTGGAAAAACAAAGGTAGGATATAACACCCGGGGCACCAGTGACCGTAATAGTGCCTTTGCAAGGCATTATTCAAACGCCACCCCTACAGAGACCGTCAAATGGGCACCGAAAGGTGCTATATTTTAGTGCCTTTGGACACAATCGCGCCTTTCTAAAGGCACTAGAGAATAGCACCTTAAAGGCATTAGGTCGCACCTTTGTTTTCCAGTGCATTGAACGTCAAAGAGGGCGCTGGGGCAGCCGTCGCAAAGGGGGAGCGCCCGACAAAGGGGCGCCACGCCGGGGGTGCCAGTGACCGTCAAATGGGCACCGGGGGGTGCCCGTGCCCGTCAAAGGGGAGGCGGCCGCGAGAAGTACGCGAAGTCGGCCCTGCGCAGCGCCCGCCGCGTCGACCAGGCGTCCCGCTGGACCGGGCCGCGCTCCGCACTGGGGCTGCTGCCCACTCTGGCAGTAGGGGCGCTTAGTGTGAAATTTCAAGGGCTTTCTAGTGATATGATTTTCAGAGAGATCAAACATGGCGGTCCCTCTCAAAATTCAACTTTTCTGCTAAAATTTGACTTTTCGACATGTTATTGTAAAATATTTGTCCCGCCGATGCCGAAATCGGAAAGAGCATGAAAAACTGCTCTAGACACCGATGAGGTTGCGTCGATCCAATCAATGGTTCGGAAATTATCACATTATAAAGAAAACGCGCGCGAAAACTTCAACCCCTTCCCGAAGGGGTGGCTTCTCGATTCGGGGGTTGTGACCGAGCGCGATGTTCACGGTACACTATGGTGAACAGTTGAGCCAAGTTTCGTCGATTTCTGAGACCAGTCCCTTTTCAAGGGGGTACGTTTCATATGGACTGCCCCAGTACCCATGAAAAATATATTAATTTATCGGAAATTTGTAGGTAATAAACAGTTAATGTAGCCTTAATAAATTTAAATTAAGCCAATTTAAATGATTTAAATAAACTCATATAAAATTTAACTAACTTGTTAATTTAATTTTATTAAATTTAAAGTCATAAAGAAAAATGTAATCGGTCCGTGGTTTGAACCAACGACCTTCTAGTTACTGGCCTGAACCCTTACCCACTGCTCCACCGCACCTGTTGGGGAGAGAAAGGCCGCATAAGGAAGACTATCTACGGTATATAGCTTTATACAATACGTAGTCTGTACTGGCGTATGTTCAATCCGTGCGAGATATTTTGTTTAAAGGTACCCATGATTGACTCTTACGACGACCTTCAGGTACCAGCACACTACTTAAAGTACCGAGTTTTATTTGAACGTTTAACGGGGAAGTACCCTTAAAGCTGTTAATAAACAGTTAATTTATTGAAATTAACTTAGGATGAAACAGAAATTAATAATTAACTAAGCCAGAAAAATTTATTAACGATAAATTACCGTTTAACATGATTAAATATAATCCTTTATTTACCATGTTTCTATATCAACACTTGTTAAAGAGAAATTTAAAGTAATTTGCGTTGTTTATAAACTTAAATTTGTTTATATTAAAGTCTTTCTGTAAATTGAAGACTTATTTAAGAGTAATTTGTTTAAATAAAGTCTTATTTGTTTAAATTTATTCATTTTACGTGGGTAGTGACATCGCCAGCCACAAACTGAGAGTATGTTACATTTCTTTTCCTCTTTTTTCACTTCACTACTCCTCACTATACGCAAACGCGACGAAAATGTTTCGTCCGCTTAACGTAGCACTGCGAGTGCGGCTGTAAGCGTACGGCTACGTTGCATTTGCGTTCCGTGAGTAAGCGTGACGCACGAACTGTGTTCTGCAGTTCCGCGCAAGTTAAGAGCAAAAGCAAACGCGTTTCCCCCCTTTATCATACAAAAACAGGCCTTCATCACAAAATCTCAAAAAACACAAAATAAAAAATCTTAAAATTATTAGTGCCTCTGCAGTTTTTTGGCATTATATAAGCTGGAAATGCTAGGTTACTAGGTTATCGAGGGGGGGGGGGGGGGGCCAAAACGCTCAAAGGGGGGCGCCGAAGGCGCCCACACGCTTGCCCCCCTCTGCCGAAAAATCGTTAGGTTAGGACCCTGTGGGTCACTTCTGGGGCAATCAATAGAAGTGACGTAAGTTAAAAAATTCATTTTACCAGTATTAAAGAAAAACGATTCCTAAAATCTGTATAGGACATATTACCATTCTCATTGCAAAATTTGACCCCTAAATATCTATGAAATAGAGTGTAAAAGGAGTTTTTGAAATATCAGGCGAATTGAGATCATTAGGTGACTTACGACACTTTAATAGCCTAGCCTTATCAATAAAAATGACGCAAGTTGACTTACGTCACATCAATTGACAGAAATCCAGAACCTATTCTGACGCAAGTCAACTTGCGTCATTTTCATAGAACTATCAAGCTATCAAATGTGTCGCAAGTCTTGGAACTAGAATTAAATAAATATTTTTATTCTTATATAAGACTGCCTCATGTAGGGAGTATATTAGATAGCTTGTCACATCAAACAGAAATAGTGAATGTTGGAAATCTGATTATGCACGGGAAAGTTAAGATCCATGTCAGCAAGAAGTGACGTAAGTTGACTTACGGCACAGCAGAGCCCCACCTCCTTTGAAGTTGTATGTTGTGTTCCAGGACTTTAGTCATGTCAACTTGAGCTCTTCGCAGACAACTTCATACAGCTTGCTGGTACAACAGTTCCATTAGCCAGGCTGGTAACCAGATAAGGTTAATGAGGGTAGGGTTGTTTTACACAAATAATTAATGCCTTCTTCACAACCACTGACATGAAACCAGTACACTGAAGCTGTAACCCCTATTCCGCTGGTCATGCGTGGAGACCATGTTGTGAGTGTCACCGTCATCACCGCAGATACACAACTTAAAATAATACACATTGTTTTTAATCGAACAACTGGAAAAATCCGTCTGCTGCTGATGGCTGTAGATAGTGACGCCTTCTGCAAAGACTTAATGTAAACTGAGAAGTAAGATTTTCGGTTAAACTGGCAGAGGGCGGTGAGTAGGGAGTGCATCGTCAAAGCAGCAGACAGCAGACGACACGTTCAGTCGACCCCGTCCCACCAGAAGAAGGTGGATAAACGCTTTTCCAGAAAACTCGGCAATTATCTAAATGCACTTGTAAACTGCGGAACCAGAAATTCTATACTTTCATTTCCCAGACAAACTGCAAGAATTGAGACACCTTGTTGACTGTATGACATGGTGTGGCCTATTTACGAGTAATGAACACTTGCACTGTTATTTGGTTAGCTCCACTAACTGTGTTCTGATCCTTTTTTTATTTCATTGTTAAGAAATCGGTTGAATTTCTGTTCTATTTGTTTTAAGCTCTGCATTCCCTGTCTTTAATTTTCAGGTAGTGGAGTTATCTTATTCCAGCGGCAAAGAAAATGATGCAGACTGTTTTGTGTTTTCACTGTGAACTTGAACCTGTGGTGAGTATGAACTATTTTGTATATTTGTAAGTTTAATGCACATTTTACCAATTTAACAAATACCTATTTTTCTTATTTATTCAGTCCCCTTCATAAGTGGAGACCTCTGCTCTGGGATGACGCTGACAAGTATTCGATGATTAGTGTGGTATGACACTGCAGTGAATGGTTCAGAATGGAACTACTGGTGAAGGTAAGTGCTTTAATGGAAATGTTAAGTAAATATATATTTTGTTTTAAATAAATTGTATTTGTTCCTTTGCTGAAATTTAATGATTTTTCTTTCAGATTACCGCCCTTCAATGGGAAGTTTTGTGAACTTCCGTCAAGAAGTTGGAGTATTTCAATTTTCTATTTACTTATTTATTTATTTATTTATGTTTTTGCGTTTAAAAATCTATTTGAATATGTCATCATTGTGGCATGTTAGTAATCTGGAGCAGTGTAAAATTTAGGGTCACTTAAGAGGCGATTTAAGCTATCATTATACAAATGATCATTTTCATGACTGTAGTAGCCTTTATGCTCAGGCCTGCCTTATAGTTTTGTCAATGATATACCCCTGTGGTGCTTTTCTGATATAATCTTAAGTGCTTTTGCAAACATCTCGGGATCTTCCATTTATGTCAGTGCTGAAATTGAGTTTGCATTTAGTTTAAATTGAGTGTCCATGACTAGAGAGATATAGCCAAAAGTAGAGTGTAAACTTTTTATTCTGTTGTTAATAAATAAATAAACCATATGTATGACTTCAGTTTAATACACGTACTTATAAGATAAGATAAAATTTTCACAAATATCAAAGAACATACATATTAGCATGACGCAAGACAGGGTGAATATAAAACCAACAACAGTCATCAATTACATCATTTTTGCACAGAACAAAGAAGACAGGTGAATGAAGTTAATTTAAACAGATAAATTACTGAACACAAAATAAATAAAATGGTAATAACATTTTCACAAACATCAATAATACATTACATTATTTATCAGCACAATGTAAGGTAGATGAACAAAGTTAATGCAATGTAAAACAGGTGAATAAAGTTAATTTTAATAGATAAATTACTTATAACACAAAATAAATAAAATACTCATACAATTTTCCCAAACATCAAAAATACATTACTTATCAGCACAATGTAAGGGAGATGGACGAAGTTAATGCAATGTAAAACAGGTGAATGAAGTTAATTTTAACAGATAAATTACTTATGACACAAAATAAATAAAGTACGAATACAATTTTCACAAACATCAAAAAATACATTTAGATGAATAAAGTTAATGTATACAGATAAATTAAACAGTGTAGGTGTGACACAGATAAAGAGTGATGCACTTTATGTATTGTTACATACTCATGCTCTGGAAACAATAAAAAATCAATCAACAACAGATTCACGCAGTTCTTCTGACACATCTTCATTTGATGGGATGCAGTCTGGATCCACATCCTTCATCTTCTCTGATGCAGGTAAGTCTCTATAATACTGGTGGTAAATGGTGTTAACTTGAGGAAGAAGGGCCAACAAATCATTTTTCTTTTGCATGCTTATGGGTAACCTTTGATTGTAGCACTGTTTGGGTTGTAAAGCTGACTGTCCCAATTTTCCTCTTCTTCTGAAGCTAATTTTTTTGAAGTTGTTATCATCAATTAGATCTGTTTTGTACAGAACAGTGGTTGGATTCTCCTTACTAAATCTGAACCATTGTACACCAGAGAAGAGAAAGTGCTCACCATCGCAGTTTTTCTCCCTCATCACAAGAGGACCTTCTTTTTTCAGTTGGAGTAGTGAAGCATAATTTAAGAAATGGTTCTGGTTCATCTCACGAACAATTAAATCACTGGTAATCGGACCAACCAACGTAAGTCCAAAAAAAAATTTTCAGTAGAAGGTATTTTCTTTCTGGAGTGAGAAAAAATGAAGCTAGACCTATGCTTCTTTGACAGGATTAATTTAAAAAAAAGAAGGATTCTGCATATTTAAAGCTTAGGTTTCCCACCACCATGGTTCTTAAGAATACTTGGACTTACGTTACAAGAAATAGATCCAATTATCTGACCAACAAAAGTATGTCCATGAGTGATCTGACCAAGTAACGTATGTCCATCAATAATCTGACCGAGGAACGTATGTCCAAGAAAATTCCCTGTTCCAACCAACGTATGTCCAATGTGATCTGATCAACAAACGTGGACTGAATGACACAAGCATAATTATGTACAAACAATAAAAGTACATAAACATTTAGTGAGTGAATAGGGTAAAGAAATCACAGTAGGTCTTTCCTCTGGTTGAAGTATTATTTCATAGGACTAAACAATCATTTACTAGAACTCTAAGGGTGAAGTATGAAAAGTGTCTGTTCATAACCAACTTTAGCACCAACCTTTCCATGCTACCATATTGTAGCTGACTACACAAAGTATACTGACAATGTGATTTCAGAACTCTACTCACCAGTCAGGATTCAAGCAGGTTATGTTTTCTGTTGTGTGTTCATTCTCGACTCTTGTTGAGTGAAAACGAGACTGAGTCCTCCGGGGAAACACTATATCTACCACAACGATTGTGGTACCCGGCTGTTTTTCTTCTGCCATGTTGTTTAATCATTACATTTTGGCAACTACTAACGCGAAACTTCGCACGAGCACCGACACCGACAACACCACTGCTCGCTCTGGCGCTGTCTTGTCGTCTGCTTCTTCCTCCAACCAACTTCTCATACTGTAGCAGAAACGGTGGAACCCGACAAACTGTTTGCACAAGGCGCGTCCATAGCAGACGGTGCACGACTGTGTGATTGTTTTCGGGCTGGGCTGGGCTTCTCGTTGTGAGTATTTTCAATGCTCGACGACGCTTCACTATTATTACAAATTCGTAGTTCTGCTTTTCAGAAACTCGGAATGTTTTCAAGTGCTAATCTGACGGGGCTTGCTTGCTCGCTTTGAGTTATAAGCCTGAAACCATTCTTTACCTCTTTTACTCGCCTGTTCCCCTTTGTTTGTTTCTTCACAGGTTTTTTGTCTGCAATTCATCTGTATCAGGCGTGAGAGTGAACGAGAGCAGTGCGGGTCCAAACGTATCCCTGGAACTTCCTCGTAGAGACCCGAGACTTCCACCTATCTGGACGCAGCACATCATA
Organism: Frankliniella intonsa; assembly: GCA_033675135.1. NCBI lineage: Eukaryota > Metazoa > Arthropoda > Insecta > Thysanoptera > Thripidae > Frankliniella > Frankliniella intonsa. The sequence goes on along the minus strand of JAWJED010000046.1, from coordinate 1,537,893 downwards.
TCCTGGGCTCATCTTTTGTCCTGGCATCAGAAGATCTGGAATGAATGGCAGGCTTTCCCATCTCAACTTGTAAGTTTACACATTTCTTATCTTCTTTTTAGAAAAATTGATTAAATCAAATGGAAAGACTTCTAAAGTATTCTTAAATTTTTGTTTTCTTATAATTTTACTTTTTTCATCTAAAGTGTTTTAAAGCTGTTTTTTAATACCTTATTACAGTACCATTGCAAATCTGTTCTGTGTGGCTGGTGAGATTTCTCAAGAAGCAAGCTCTAACCATGTGCAGCAAGAGACGGAGGGACCAAGGCATCAATAGTAGCTGAATCACTCCCTAGTCTGAGAAGTTTGAACACAAGTTCATAGATAACGGCTTCTCTCTTTATATGAGTTTCCCCCAAGGTAAGTGTAGTTTATCTACCAAGAATATTTTTGACTTAACTCCTGTGCTGTGTAAATCACTCATGATATTCACATGTATATATCCTTTGTAAAACAGTATGTTTGATATCTTTTCTAGCTTCTGATTTATTTAAGCCAAAACCCACCACAAATATTTATGAAACTGCGTCAAAGGTCAACAGCAAAGTTTTCCATGGAGAGGGCACGTCCAACCTTAATTTTTGTAATTTTAATACTTCTATTCATACAGATGCTCATGGTGCTCCTACAATGTTGTGTACTTACCTGATTTCCTAGACAGAATTCTCAGGGACAACTTGGAATTATTCATAGGGCTCCAGTTATTTACAAAGGGGAGATGTTCTTCTATTTAATAGAGTCAACAAAGAACAAAATATAACAATTTTGTTCGAGTAATAATAATGGTTATACATAGTTAATTTATCAAAAACCATAACTTATGGACCCCGGCCAGTCAAAATTATATTATTTGGTCCTTAGTTGACTCCATTAAATAGTATTATATCTCCCCTTTCTAAATAACTGGAGCTCTAAGAATAATTCCACCTTTCCTGTGAGATTTCTGTCGAGAAAGCTAACTAACTACACAGCATTGTGGGAGCACCCTCACACACTGACCAATGAGTTGTAAAGTGTATGGGCTTAACCACTCTAATCTTTGTGGCAGCTCTTGACCCCAAAATTCGGACACACCTTCAAGGAATTTTAGATACTTCTTTCTTTGTAAATGTAAGGAAGATCCATGTCAAATCATAACCAAGATAGATCTCTATGAATGTGTAATGTTTATGTTTTCAAAAAATTAAAAATTTAGTTTATTAAAATCTCTAATAATTCTCCTTCACTTTTTCAAAACTGCTTCTTAGGGGAGGGTGTTGCTGCTTGCCTAGCTCTCAACTCTTGAGTGCTAGGAAAGTCCAGATCCCAAAAACCTGGGAAAAGGGAAAAATTATCTTACTAACACAACAGCTGATTAAGTGTCACAAGCAACACTGTAGTCAATCTAAAACTGTTTGGCCTGCATGAGGTATTGTGGTGCCGGTATGTTTGATACTCATACTTTTAATATTTAAGAAACAGGAACTTATTGAACCACCAGCAAATTTAGATAATTCTGGTTTCTTATCTTAAGGATAAATTGTCCTACCAGCAGGGGTGTTTGTACGGGGATGTTTGGCTCTGTGCTTTGAACATAAACCATATGAAACACCAGCAGCTTTATAGTACTGTAATGAGAAAAGGAATGTAAAACAATGGAAGTGAAAATTATTTAAACAAAAAATTTATAGTAGAAAGTTATGTAGTTACTTGTTGACAATAATTACAGGTTTGGCCTGGTAATTGTTTCCTTTTCTTTCCTTTCAGAGGCTTTGATTTATGAGCATATGCAGGCTCTTCAGGGGCAGGCAGCCTAGAATCAGAACAATTAAATTATTTCATAATTATTTGCGTAGTTCAATGCCTTTCATTTCTGTAGAAGTAAGTTTTTAAAAATACATACCTGTCATAGCTTGATTCAAATTTCATCTCATGTTCTGGTTTTGCTTCTGCCTGCTCCCAAAATGTCTCATCTGGATCATGTTCAAATGCTTTTAAATGAGATGGTGGATTGGAGGCTAAGAAGCTGCTACTTTTTCCATTCTCTTGGGCAGGCAGAAATTCCACTTCCTCATGAATATTTTGCGCATTCTGGATTAACTCCCGTTCCAGCCGTCTCCTTACCCTGACAGATGATGAACCCAGAATCGGGCTTTTATGAGCAGAAGATGATCTGTTAGCTGCAGACATTTAAATTTCAAATCAAGATTCAACAGAACAACATTCATACATAGTTGTGGCAACTACAATAATTTTCACCATCTAAAAGTACATGTTTTATAGATTGCAACTTACGAGCAAACAAATTTTCCGTGGCAGGCGGACTGCATACTACATTCATGCCAGAGTCACTGTTCGCTTCATTTTCTTCAAAGAGAAGCTGTTTCATACTGTAACAAAAATGATTTAAGCCGTTAACATAGTGTTAACACTGTTAAAAATAATTTGAAAATTCACATCAATTGTGATGTGACACCTTCACAAACTGATGTTAAATTTCACATCGTAAGATAGGGATGTTAATTTTCACATCAGTGATGTGAAGGTTCACTGTTCTTCTTAAAATTCAAGTAAGTTGTGAAATCTCACTTTGTATTCTTAATTTTCACATAATATTAATTTTTACATCGTAACATAGGGATGTTAATTTTTACATCAATGATGTAACGGTTCACTGTTCTTCTTACAATTCAAATTAGTTGTGAAATTTCACTTTGTTTTCTTAATTTTCACATAACATTGATTTTTACATCGGAAGATTATGATGTTCATTTTCACATCCGAATATTGAGGGTTATTTTCGTTATTACATATCTTATCGGTTGTGAAATCCCACATCCTCGGATTTTGACGTTATACTATATAAGATAACAGTTGGTTGTAAAAATTCATAAAGAGATTGAGACATTAGGACATGTCCTGTACTCAATTTCATGTCGGATCGTACTGATTTCTTGTTCCGGAATTTTAGATTAGAAATGAAATAATTATCTATCATGGCATCCCTTTGTCTCTCCGCGCAAGATCGAGCCTCGCTCGTGTGCATCACACGAGATGCAAGTGGTTATGCTATGTCGCGTAATATTCATGCGCTTAGGGGTTTTGCGAGAAAACTTTTCTTAGAAGCTTTCTAAGCGGTGGACGCTCAGGTGAAGTAAAATTTCCGACTCCAAACATATGGTAGGAAATCCCTCATGCGGTGGCACGCGGCTGCCTGTTGTCTCCGGCCCCGACCCGGCCGTACATCTGGGAACGCCCCAGGCCCGGCCCAGGGTGCGGTCCAGTGAAGGCAGGTAGGATCACTCGCGGACGCTGAAGCGCCTCTCCCAGCGCGTCTCAGTGGCGCATTGGTCTACGTACTGGAGTCGCAACTGCAAAGTCCGTGGTTCAACTCCCATCCGGTAAAGAAAAATTGGTAAGTCTGTACGTACAAAATGAAATTAAAGGGATGAGATATAGCAGAAGCGTGAGGAAGAAGCAAGGACAAAAGTAACAGTAAGGACAGGCGAAGTTCCGCTTTTGTCTCAAAACGCGCGCGCGATATGAGCTTTCAAATCCTTCGGATGTGAAAATTTACAATGTAGGTTATTAAATTTGACATCCAACCGAAAGTGAAATTTCAATTCCTGGATGTGACTTTTCACAACATTCGAATATTAAAATTCATATTAATACTGATGTGAAAATTCACATTATGGATATGTAATTTGCTGCATATCCATGGATGTGAAATTTAAGAGTTTTTCTTTTAACAGTGAAGGAGTTCAGCTAGATGTGGACATATACCCAGACCAGCTTAAGGTCCACCCACAGAATTACAAGAGCCTAGATGAAAGAATTCACTACGGTGTCACTTTGGTCTACCCCAACTTTTAATTCCAGCTTATGTGGTGCAATTTTTAAGTTAAACTGTTTGCTGATGCTAAATGCCGACAAATGTTAACATTTAAAACTCAGAGGTGTTTCTTTTGTTTATAAATTCGTAGTTTGTACCAACCGATATATTATAGATCTTAGTCGAGTAATTTCCTTTTCCTGATCCTCACAAAGCTTTTTCAAATTCTCCATGGTCTCCATTTTCGCCCTCTATCCGTTTACAACTGTGAAACTATTTAGCACCGAATTGTTTACAAACAGAACGGAAAATAATAATCAACGAATTGTTTACAAACAGCAAGGGGGATATAAGGCGGGAGAATTGCGGGAGGGGTAGTGGGGTGGAGTGGGGTTAGTGACACGGCCAATGAGGTGCGCCAACATGAAAAAAAAAAGGGCCTCAACAAGTCAACTAAACTTACATTTCATATTTAGTATGTATGCAATTAAATTATTTCATGGTTTAACGAAATTCTAAAACGCTTCATATCAACTGAAGTCAAGACTACAACATTGAACGTAGAGTGAAGAAATCTGTTGGCTGGTTGACCTGCCTGTATTGTTGTTCATGTGACGCAAGGTGGACGTTCGCGCGTAGTGACTCAGCTGGACTCCGTCTAACGGCTGCCTTTACAAGCGAAAAAGTTTAAAGCTATGAATGTACAATGTTTAAAAAAGATAAGAGCAAAGAGTTAAAAGCGCAGACTCGTGGGGGGTCTATGCTCGTATTATGCACAACATCAATACAATATGACAATATAAATTTGTTGTTCTGAGAGGTTATGAGGCTGCTTTCCAAGACTTACAGTCTTGGCTATGTTAAGTTTTCCTCTCATTGTTTGGTGCATGATCCTTTAGAGTTAAAAGTTAAACATCATCATTCTTGTTTCTTGTATATTTGTTCAAACTTAAGCTGTACCTATTTATTTTGGCAATCATGCATTAAATAGGCACTAATTGTAAGTAGCGTACTACGGATTGAATCAACAGCAAAAGCAAAATTACTCCGGTGTGTATATTTGCACGAGTCGTGAAAATACCCGTTGGTCGTTTGTTTGCACGACTCGTGCAATCCGCTAAATAACCGCTATTTACACGAGAATATATATATTAAAGTGTGCAAATAGCTGTTTTTAGCCCGCCCTTCTGCTTTGAAAAAGCTTCAGAGCGGGCTTATGCAATCGATCTGGTGTCTGTCTGTCTGTCTGTCTGTCTGTCTGTCTGTCTGTTCCACTCGAAGGAGTTGAGCTAGAGAGTTGAAATTTTTAGGGTATCTTAAGGGTCACTCCTGGACACTGAAACGCCTGGTGCAAATCCTGCCAACCCTCATTAAGGCATTGAAAAAAATTATTAAAGTTTTGCAGAACTGAAAAATAAAAATATTTTTAATAAAATTTTATGGTCTCCTAAGGGGTATCTCGTCGAGTTAGGACCCTCTGGGCCAAAATTTCGTCCGTTTCGCTCTATCTCTTACCGTTTCGGCGCTACAGCCACGCCGACGAGCGAAATATCCGAAAACATCACGTTGGGCATTGTGTCATGGGTTTTGCGTCATTTTGCGACCCTTTGGGCCAAAATTTCGTCCGTTTCGCTCTATCGTTTACCGTTTCGGCGCTACAGCCACGTCGACGAGCGAAATATCCGAAAACATCACGTTGGGTATCGTGTCATGGGTTTTGCGTCATTTTGCGACCCTTTGGGCTAAAATTTCGTCCGTTTCGCTCTATCTCTTAAAGTTTTGGCACTAAAGCCCTATCGACGACCGAAATAACTGAAAACACTATGTTGCATGTCGTGTAATGGGTTTGCGTAATTTTGCAGCCTTATAAACCGAATTTTGAGAGTTGTACGTAAGTAGTGACCGTTTGAAAACACGGCTCTATAATTCCTATACTAGCAGCGCGTTTTCAAAGCAGAAGGGAGGGCTGTAGTTACGGCGGTTCACCGTTACAAACTTTTAATATTACCAAAGGAATGCCAGTTCGGGCCGAAGGCTGATAATTTTAAAGTGAAGAAGACGCTTTGAGGCTTTTGGGTCGGGCCGAAGGCCGACCGAACGCCGTTGGCAGGCCACAGGCAAGACCCCTGCCGAACGGAGTTGCCAGCGTAGCGAAGCGGAGCTGGCAACGACGTTTGGCGGTAGGGCGGGCCTGCTTGTTATGCGAATTGCACGAGTCGTGCACGACGTTAAATAGTTATTATTTGCACGAGCCAATAGCTTAGTAATACGTCAATACAGGTGAATACGGTGAAATCTTCCTAACTCAAACTTAAGCTTTGCAGCCCATTGGGTTGCGATTTGAATTAAGCCTTGATGGTTTCCTGTTTTTACGTATCTAACTGATGACAATTATGTTGTAGGGGCAGTTGCTGCAGACAATAGACGCGTTTCCCGACTTAGTCAGGTTAACTTTAAGAGACATGCTCCGACTGGACCATCCTCGTAGCATCTACGTGGATAGTTCGTGGATGGACTCCACGTGCATCCACGCCGTATAACATAGCTATGATACGGCCATCTTAAGCAGATGTTCCCGTGGCTCCGTGGGTAGCGGCGTCAACAGGTAAGTGGAAGGTCCGAGGTTCAACTCCCAGCAAAGGTAAAGGTAAAAAAAAAAGTAGGCAAAATCGATAAAACCTAAAACAGTAAATACTAAACGTTAAATAAAAGCAAAACAAAAACATTTTTCTTTTTTTTCCAAAATTATAAAAATATTTGATGAATACTATAGGGGTTGGTAAGCGAATCCACGGGGATGTGAGCTCGAACGAGACCAGCTGTACGTCGATACAGCGGAGATAGGCGCTGTGACGGGGCGCCCCATCGACGATCAATCGACGGGGAATCGCGAACCGTTTGGCCCTCGACTTATTTTAGAGATTTAGCTGAGAAGCTCAGTGATGCGGGGACAAAGCGAGTAAGGGAGACACATGAGGATCATTCAACTTTTAAAAGTAAGTTACATGGTACAGTATTTTAGCATGTTATCTGTCACACTTTTTCCTAAAATTATTTTTACACTCTCAAAACTACATTTGTTTGAGATGCCTCTGAATGGACCCGTTAGTCCTTCAAAATGCCCCTAACAATATAGTATTTGTGCCTTTCTTTTCAAATTAAGATAAATACATCCACATAACAATTTTTTTAATAAGATTAGGGTAATTTTCTAATTTTTTCTCTATTGCAGAGAAGAGACTTTTGCCTGAAAGACATTCCCGCAATACATCAGTTAAGCGGAAATTGCTGGATGAATTTTTGTCATCAGATTCAATGTCTGCTTCAGAATCTGGAAGTGAGAAGGAAGATGTTGATTTACCCATGCAAAGTAGGTTCTCTCAAACAAAAATACTTCTTCTCTGTTTAGTGAAATTACGTATTTCATTCTTTCTCTTATACCTTTAGGTACCAGCCCTCCTAAAAATTTAAGTCAATATCAAATGATGCGAATCAGAAACCTGGAAAAAAATGGAAAGGAGTTACGTGAGCTTATTGAGTCCTCACTAACTGATACTTCTGTTGCCAATGTCTCTGGAGTAAACTTTGGCAGTGCTTCCCCTGACCTTTCTACCAAGTGTGGGAGTAAGCCAAGATACAACTCGTCTCTCCTTTCTTCCCCTGGCTCTACCCTAGAGGAAAAAAGCGACTGGGAATTGCTGACGTTTTGCCAAAATCAAGCTAAAATATCAGCTGTCATTTGGCGGATTTTAACTAAAATTTACTGCGTTTAGCGGCGTTTTCCAGCTTTTTACCTAAAAATTGCAGACTTTTGACTTGCGTTCTACTGAGGGCTCTCCCTGTAACAGGAGTGAACTGTTTTTAGCTGAATAGCTCGGCTGTGTTATAGCTGCGTTTAACCTGGCGTTTGACTGAATGTAACTGACATCACCTCAGAGGAGCTGAATGCTCTACTGATTTTATCTGTCACCTACCCGAGAATACACTGAAAAGCTTGGCTAGACTCAACTGACTTTTGCTAGAATTTAACTAAAATTCGGAATGAAAAAAAAAAAAAAGATTGGGTATTTGAACCATGAAACATCAGGATGGAAGTCGACACTGTATGCCACTACGCTATGCGCATCTGTCTGTGTACGCCTGATCGCGGTAGAGTGTCTCTCTGACTGAATGCCGGGTGAACTGACTGTCGACTGATATTGACTGATCTTTAACTGAAAGTCTCTGGGCTGCGAGCGTCAGAACCCACTACTTGGTGAAAGTCTCAGTAGAGAATTTTTCTAAGTCCAGCCCTCCAGTTACATAGGAGCAAAACCTCAGCCAAACAAAGTCACAAAGTTTAACTGCGCGTAACTGAAAAATGTCTAATCTTGCTGGACCGAGAACTGTCGCAAATTTCAGTTACGACACGGTAAAATTTTGGTTAATGGGGTCGAGTGACATTTACTAAATTCTAACCATATTTTACTGACATGACGATTATTCAAAAGCCATCTGAAATACAGGCAATATGTAGCCTCTGTGGCTGACTGATAATATTTGCGCCTCGACTATAAAGTGACTGAAAGCAGTCGTCAAGTAACCAAAAGAAGAAACGGTCGGTATCACCTTGAGCGAAGGTATTGTTAGTCAACCTTAGCCGCCACCCCAGTTGTAAGGCAGCTGCGATCAGTTGAACTTCAGTAAGCAAATGTAACTGCTTGTAGCTATGGAGTAACTGATGCATAGACTGCGTTTTGGCTGATTTCACGTTAGCTAAACTCGGGAGATAAAGCAGGAATAATCCAGAAAAATCATTCTTATCCCAGTCGCAGTTAGTAATTCGCGGCCAAAAGCAGTCCGCTCAGTTCATCTGTAGTTAGATATTAGCAATCCTCAGTTAACTTTTCCTCTAGGGTACTCCCAATAAGAGTAAGTTAGCCAAGAGACAACTCAAAAGATATTTAAACTTAAAACTGCATCTGATAAGTTCTATACCTCATTGACCCAAGATTTCTCTTGACATTCGCTAATATTTGTGGGAAGGTAATATTCACCCTTTTTCTGGTGAATTTGCCGCCTTCTGCCTTTTTGTCTCCCTCTTCCTTGGATTTCTTGGCATACTTTTGACCACTAAACAAAGCCAGTGGCGCGGATTCAGTTTTTTGTCCTCTTTCAAATCGTCTAGTCAGATTTTACCTTACTGGACAGATTTATTGAGTTGAACCTATACCACCTTTTAAATCTGCAATTTTGGCCTCAAAACTTTAAGAATTTATACATCCTAAACCGTTTGAGCTACAGAGCCCAGATTTCAAGTTGGTTCATATTTCATAAATAAATACCTTTAATTTTCAAGAGTAAAAAAAAATCCGGAACCAGACCCTAAATTTTAGGCCAATGAGGTATAGAACTAATCATCTATCCCACCAAGAAACAGTGATAACCCATTTTAATTTGCTTGTATACAATTTTGCCATTTTAATCTTTTTCTAGGTGAGGGAGAAGCAGAAGATATTTCCTATGATGAAAATAATGAATCTGGTAGTGAAGTAAACTTTGATTCCTCTGGTTCCTTTGAATCTACTCCTTCTAAAAGTGGAAGTAAGTTAAGAGGCAAAATGCCATTAATAATACCTTTGAACTTAAAACTGTCTC
>JAWJED010000046.1:1494735-1527903 GCA_033675135.1 Frankliniella intonsa | reverse complement strand
GTTTACTTGTTTTAGCGCCGAAAGTTCCATCGCTGCGTGCCTGGTGCCAGTTTATCTGTCACATTCATGTTTCTGGACATAGGCAGCTAAATATGATTTATGCAAAATTGTTCATTATTTTTTGTAACGACACGACTTGCGACAGAGAATTAGAGCGAAGGACGTAACTTATTGATATTGAAAATGGTATTTTGTGAATACTGCGGATTTAAAATAATTTGTACAATATTTTTTTCTGTAGACTTCAGAACCTTTTGTCAGTTCAATCCACCTTGCTGATTAAAGAATCTCTTTAACCCATAGATGCTTGGGTGGGATTCAATCTTAGGTGCAATCAGGATGGAAAGCAGTAGAGCTGGTTTTATTTTGTTATCCAAAAGCATGCGCTGGAGAGGAAGCCTTGATAGGAATGGCACCCATATATTTCTGATTTGATTTGCGGTTGAGTCACGTAAATTTTCATTTGCCAAAGACGGGGGTACATTACAGTTTGAAAACAGACATCTTACATGTTGTCGTCAGATTGAAACCCAATGGCTTCCAGAACAATTTAGCTAATTTTTAGAGGCCTGTGTTTTTGTTTATAGGTTAAGTGCCAGAACGAAAGAGCCATTTTCGCTCGCAAACGTCATGTGCAGTGAAGCCTGTGGCTAATTAAAATATGACAAAAATTATTTAAAAGTGATATCTTTCACAATACGAAGGGATCCAACTTGCTATTTCTTTTATGTTCCCAACGTTAACTTGACAGTTCGCTCTTAATTGTCTTTTTTGTTTTTTTACTTGCATTACGCCAAGATTTACTGATCAACACGATTTTATCTGCATTGATCCCAAAATTGCGCAAATACTTTGTGCAAGGTAATTTACAATTGGGCTTTATCACGCAAAAGGTATCAGAAAAATTGTTAATCAATAGATTCACAAAGGTGATGACAAATAGATCTTTGCAAAGAAAATTTTACATTTCAAATGATTCATTAATTCACTGGTCACAAATGTTCTTGTCTCAGAAATCCGGTCTGTCGAAATCGCACCCATTTCATATCGGATCGTGTAGCGTACGAGGCGAATCATCTGTCAACCTGAAAGAGAAGCGCGCACGTGGATTCAACGTGGATTCCACGTGGATGCGTGGGATCTATCGTGGACGTGGATTAATCCACCAAAATTCAGCTACTATTCCCTGTTTTAAAATGACGTTACGCTTTTGGCGTTTGGTAAAGAAACTAAGTTAGCCAGAAAAATACAACTTGTAAAAACCTGCTTCAAGGGCGAACTTATGACAATGCCGATAAAACGTGGAATTGACGTTATTTCATCCACCGTGGACCGGTCCACCATTTTTCAACTACTTACTGATTAGCCTGTTTTGTTCTGTGTTGGCGATTCAATTATTAGGTAGAGCGTATCGTTACCACGTCTCGCGTAACAGGCTTCATGGATATCTCGCGAAACAGTGTTACGCTGCGACGCAACTGCGTACATCTACCTATTCGGCGCTGTCAGTATGGATTAGGATGCCATAAAAAATACGCCGCTTTGAGTAACGAAACGGTGGGCTCGGATAACATTTTACTCGCGTGACGGTTCCGGCGATATGCTGGTCTGTGATAAGCAAAAATCTTAGAAATACACAACCACAACTCTAAGCGTATATAAAGGACTTTTTGTCAAAATTTTACGCTGCAGCGCCTTAACGGTGCGAGATACGGCCAAACGGACGAAATTTTCTTCCAAAGGGTCGCCACTCGTCGAAATACCTCGGAAACGACACCCAACATGCATTTTTAGGACTTTTCTTCCTTAAGTCACGCAGCAGCGGCTAAACGGTAAGAGATACGGCCAAACGGACGAAATTTTCATCCAAAGGGTCGCAACTCGCCGAGTTACCCCTTAGGACATTGAAAAAAATATTTACTTTTAAAATAATTTTTTTTGAAAATGTAAATTAATTTTTAACGGTGTCAATTTTTGAGCTAGAATGCCCATTTTCGAACTCGACCGAGCTTTTTGGGCAAGGAAGCTACAGTAAAAATTTCAACTCGAAATTTCCACTCGTTCTCGAGTTATCGTGCGTACAGACAGACAAACAGACAAACAAACAGACAAACAGACAGACAGGAGCCAAATCCGATCAGTGAAGTAATAGGCTTCGCTATCGCTCAGCCAACTAGTTTTTCGTGATTCATTGAAAAGAAAGGGCAATCTATGCACTGTTTGTCACGTTTACCAGGTAGACGTGCAAATAACCAAATAACCAAAAAATGTCCAAAAACTCTGTTTACATCCTAAACTAGGTAGATGTACGCCAGACCACGTCTCGCGTAACAGGCTTCGCGATATCTCGCGAAACACTGTTACGCTGCGACGCGCCTGCGTACATCTACCTAGACCTGCGGCGCCAGCCGTCAGTATGGATAAGGATGCCATTAAAAAAACGCTTCTGAGTAACGAAACCAGTAAGCGACATTAAATTTCACTCGTGCAGACCTTGGTTCCGGCGAGATGCTTGTCTCGTGATAAGCGAAAATCAGAGAAATACACAAACTCTACGCGGTATATTAAGGACTTTTTGTCCAAATTTGAGCCGCCGCAGCGGCTTAACGGTGCAAGATACGGCCAAACGGACGAAATTTCCGCGCCCGAAGGGTGGCAACTCGTCGAAATACCTCGGAAACGACACCCAACACGCATTTTTAGGACTTTTCTTCTTTTAGTCACGCAGTAGCGGCTAAACAGGAAGAGATACGGCCAAACGGACGAAATTGCTGCCCAGAGGGCCGCAACTCGCTGAGTCACCCCTTAAGACACTGTAAAAAAATACTTATTTTTAAAATTATTTTTTTTGAAAATGTAAATTAATTTTTAACGGTGTCAATTTTTGAGCTAGAATGCCCATTTTCGAACTCGTCCGAGGTATTCAGGCCAAGAAGCTACAGTAAAAATTTCAGCTCGATATCTGTACTTGTTCACAAGTTATCGTGCGTACAGACACAAACAAACAAACAAACAGACAAACAGACAGACAGGAGCCAAATCCGATCAGTGAAGTAATAGGCTTCGCTATCGCTCAGCCAATCATCAATGAGTGTACGAGGAACGAACGTGGAACACGAACGTGGAACACGAACGTGGAACACGAACGTGGAACACGAACGTGGAACACGAACGTGTAACACGAACGTGTAACACGAACGTGTAACACGAACGTGTAACACGAACGTGTAACACGAACGTGTAACACGAACGTGTAACACGAACGTGTAACACGAACGTGTAACACGAACGTGTAACACGAACGTGTATTTTACACGAACGCGTGTAACACGAACGTGTAGCTACGAACGTGTAACCTGAACGGTGTAACACGAACGATGTATCAATAACACGAACGTGGCACACGAACGTGATAACACGAGACGTGTAACACGAACGTGTTGCCAACACGAGACGTGTAACACGAACGTAACACGAACGCGTAACACGAACGTGTAACACAGAACGTGTAACACAGACGTGTAACACAGACGTGTAACACGAACGTGTAACACGAACGTGCAATACGAACGTGTAGCACGAACGTGTAACACGAACGTGTAACACAGGCGATATAACACAGACATGTAACCGCAGACGTGAAACACGAGACGTGTAACACGAACGTGGTCAACACGAACGATGTAACACGAACGTGGAAGTTTTACAGACGTGGAATTTACGAACGTGGAACACAGACGTGGAACACGAACGTGGAACACGAACGTGGAACCTGAACGTGGAACTACGAACGTGGAACACGAACGTGGAACACGAACGTGGAACACGAACGTGCGTTTGAGACACGAACGTGGAACACGAACGTGGAACACGAACGTGGAACACCGAAGACGTTAGGAAACACGAACGTGGAACACGAACGTGGAACACGAACGTGGAACACGAAACGTGGAACACGAACAGTGGAACACGAACGTGGAACACGAACGTGGAACACGAACGATGGAACTTACTGAACGTGGAACACGAACGTGGAACACGAACGTGGGAACACGAACGTGAACACGAACGTTGAACACTGAACGTGGGAATACGAACCGTGGAACACGAACGTGGAACACGAACGCGGAACACGAGACGTGGAACACGAACGTGGAACACGAACGTGGAACACGAACGTGGAACATGAACGGGTGGAACACGAACGTGGAACACGAACCGGAACACGAACGTGGAACACGAACGTGGAACACGAACGTGGAACACGAACGTGGAACACGAACGTGGAACACGAACGTGGAACACGAACGTGGAACACGAACGTGGAACACGAACGTGGAACACGAACGACGAACGTGGAACACGAACGACGAACGTGGAACACGAACGTGGAACACGAACGTGGAACACGAACGTGGAACACGAACGTGGAACACGAACGTGGAACACGAACGTGGAACACGAACGTGGAACACGAACAGTGGAATACGAACGTGGAACACGAACGGAACACGAACGTGGAGTTCTGAACGTGGGAACTACGAAACGTGGAATACGAACGTGAAAATCACGAACGGAATACGCCGGAATGGAACACGAACGTGGAACACGAACGTGGAACACGAACGTGGAACACGAACGTGGAACACGAACGTGGAACACGAACGTGGAACACGAACGTGGAACACGAACGTGGAACACGAACGTGGAACACGAACGTGGAACACGAACGTGGAACACGAACGTGGAACACGAACGTGGAACACGAACGTGGAACACGAACGTGGAACACGAACGTGGAACACGAACGTGGAACACGAACGTGGAACGAACGTGGAACGAACGTGGAACGAACGTGGAACGAACGTGGAACGAACGTGGAACGAACGTGGAACGAACGTGGAACGAACGTGGAACGAACGTGGAACGAACGTGGAACGAACGTGGAACGAACGTGGAACACGAACGTGGAACACGAAACGAACAAGGAACGAACAAGGAACGAGGAGTGGCTCGCAAGCGCTACAGATCACAACCGGTACAGGTCACAAGCGCTACAGCTCGCTAACGCTACGGGTCGCCAGCGCTACGAGTCACAAGCGCTACAGCGAGAATCCGCGCGTTAGGCGGAGCCGAGTCGAGCCGAGCTAAACCTTGAAAAATTACGCACGTGGCGTGAAAACATGGAAAATTTTTGCGACAGTAAACCTCCCGAGGGAGGTTGCGGTTCCCGCCAGGCACAGGGCTTTTACCCCCCGTGGCAGCCAACTACTTCAGTGTTCTTATGGGAACCGGTGCACAGTGGTCCAGAATCGCTAAAAACGGGAAGTAAATACTGAAACGAACAGGGCACGTCGCACCTTGAAACCATCGTCATCTCTAGGGTTTTCAAGGGTGCTCTTTTCATTTCTGACAAAATTTTTAAGATGCAAGGGGCGGAACCAGTCCAAAAAAGGGGGGTAAAGTTAAACATTTGCTCAAATTTCACGAAAATTTGTACTGAGGGGTTTTCAAGGGTGCTCTTTTTATATCTGACGGAATTTTTAAAATGCAAATTTTCGTGAAATTTGAGCAAATTTTAACTTTACCCCCTTTTAAAGACTGGTTCCGCCCCTTGCATTTTAAAAATTCCGTCAGAAATGAATAGAGCACCGTTGAAAACCCCTCAGTTAACATTTTCGTGAAGTTTGAGCAAATTTTTAACTTTACCCCCCTCCCCCTCCCCTTTTTGGACTGGTTCCGCCCCTTGAATTTTAAAAATTCCATCAGAAATGAAAAGGGCACTTTTGAAAACCCCTCAGTATAAATTTTTGCGAAATTTGAGCAAATTTTTAACTTTACCCCCCTTTTTTGGACTGGTTCCGCCCCTTGCATCTTTAAAATTTTGTCAGAAATGGAAAGAGCACCATTGAAAACCCTAGAGATGACGATGGTTTCAAGGTGCGACGTGCCCTGTTCGTTTCAGTATTTACTTCCCGCTTTTTGCGATCCTGGACTGGGCTCGTCCGACTACGAAATCGCATAACTTTGAGACCGTCTGTACGACGAAAGAGGAAGCTAGAGGAAAATATGCGTACGGCCCCGTAAACTACTCTGCCTTTACAACCAGATAAGAGTGTAAACTCATCAGGCGGTTTCAGGCGATTTTTTAAAACTCAAATTGAAAATAGTCATTTTCACATTTCCCTATCTTATTGCACGCAAGCCTTTCAAAGTGCATAAAAATGAGATGGTTGGACCGATTGAAAAATTTCCGACTCTTACAGAAAGAGGAAAGTGTGTTCTTTCGATCGGTCAACACGTTTTGTCAATAAAAGCACGTCGCATAACTCAAAACAAGGCTTTAAACGTGACATTATTTCAAGACTTTGCTGGCACCGAATCCAGGGGTACAAAAAGGCTACTTTTATTGGCAGTTTTTGACTTAATTATTATAAATGAACGCAAAAGAGGGTCAGGGCGTGATGCACTGACCCTTTCACTACTCAAAAACTCTGTGGTTGGTATCGAAAAAAAAATATCGCTTTTTTGATTTATTTCCTACCTCTGGACCACTGTGCGGTGCTTCTCTGACTGCGATCCTGTCGCGCATTTCGACAGATTTGATCCCCGTACTGCCATATTTAGTCGTACGGTGGTTAACCGAACTGCCCTGTCCCCGGAGCATGGAAAAGCTATTTTTGGAGCCAGATTCTAGGACTTATGACCCCACGACCGACCACCAGTCGTGGGCATGGGACGGAACTTCCTGGCAACCCGCTGTCGCTACCAGTGAAGAACCTATCTGGGTTTGAACCAGGCTCCATGTGCCGAGTCTCACAGACACCCCACGGCTTTCGCGGCACCACTAGACCACTAGACCGTGGGCTATTCCACGAGGGAGCTCGGTTGAAATGGGGGGCTTGAATTCCACTCTCCAAATTGTTGTCCTCAGGAAAATTAAATGTTTGGTAAGATTCGAACCTCCGTCCTGCGACTCTCCGCGCGGACACTATGCCGGCACGGCTACGACGCCACGGTACCAGATGCCGGACCACTAGGAGTCATGCTGCGCGAGAAGCCACAGTCACCGAAGAAACGAACCCGGTGTCATGAGTGCGCCTGCTCTCCGGTCAGTGCTGGGCCGGCCGCGTAGCGTCATTGGTATCGTCGCTGCTCATAGCACTGGGCGGGAAGTGGTTCAAAAACCGCATTAGTTTTTTTCTTTTTATTATTTTTTTTTTTGTTTGGACCAAGTGCGCTTTCCAGCTATACCGTCCTTGTGACTTGGGCAACTGCAAAAAGGGCACTGAAAAGAGCACTTGGTCCGAACAAAAAAAAAAATTAACAAGAAAAAAAATCTATGGGCGGGCACGCGGCGCCTTACAAGTGGACCTGGTCCGCAGACTCGCATACTTTTAAGTATTCCTCTGACAGGGCTACAAAACATTTTAAGGAGAAAACAATGCAACAGGGTATAACTTTGTTCATTTTTCTTTGGCAAGTCGGTGCACTTTGGTTATATATATTCTTAAATAAACTTTTTAAGGAAGAAACAATATTACACTATACACACTGTAAAGTGCTTTCAAAGAATTGGTTCGTACTGCAAACTATTTTCTTTGTAAGTTGCAAAGAATTTTAAAGCATTGTATTACGAACTAATTCTTCGTAAGCTTACGAACTATTTCTTTGCAATACAAACAAATAGTTTGTAAGAATTCTAGTAGCTTGCAAAGAAGTTCTTTGCAATACGAGCAATTTCTTCGTGATACGAATATTAAAAATTCTTTGCAACGTTCCAAAGAATTTAGTTTGCAAGCATTTTACAGTGCAGTATTACAGCAGTTACTAGTTTTCATTTTTCTTTGGCAAGTCTGTGCACTTTGGTTATAAATATTTTTAAATAAACATTTTAAGGGAGGAACAATATTACAATCTAAAGTAGATACTAATTCGTCTGACCCACACAAGCACAGGAACACAAGTCGGTGCATTTCTGTTGTTTTTTAACACAACTGCAGTTTCCCTGGCACATAACTTTACAACTACATCTAACAATAATGTCCTTGCATGCAACTGCTGCCGTTGGCTTTGTGCGGTACACAGGTGTCCATCCGTTGTCACCATGGACATAGCCCCAATTGGATGGTGAGGGAAGTGCTTGGTGCTTAACTAAGAGCTGAGGCCAGCCTTGCGCTTGAAATGACGCTCTCAGAAAGTGTAGGCGTGTAGCATCTTCAGTAGGAGGTTTTACAGTGTGGTACTTTTTAGTGAGCAGGGAAAAGGTCATCACGGAAATACATCCTCCATGGTGGCCATTAGGTCGCGCCACTAGGAAAAGAAATATTTTGAGGTTCGGGTGTTAAACCAAAGATCTCACATAGGAGTGGGCCTGTGCCCTGTTTCGAATGTTTACTGTGATGTTATCGGATCTACCAGGCATTCTAAGGAGGTTGGTGAGAGGATTACATAGCCTTACAAACGGCATAAAAAGAAAACTAGACTGTGCTCCGTGTAGCACGAGTGACAGCCCAACACTTCGGCCACTGGATGCGACACGGTGTCGCGGATCACGGATTTCACTGTTGCGTGTTTCTTTGAAATATGCGTAAGAGGGTTGCGAGATTGCCTGCCCCATTTGCCCTCAGGCGCCATGGCACCTGCAGCGCTTGGGGGTATGCAATCTCGCAACACTGTTACGTGCTCAAAGAAACACCCAATACAGCCTTTCCCAGAGGACTCATTTTCCATTGGTACGTCATGCAAAAGCACATCTTACTAACAAACCCAATGGAACACATCTGTCATGGGACTCATTTTTCCATGAGACCAACCCCCAATGGAACTCCATTTTCCATGGACCACCCCCAATGGAATTCAATTTTCCATGGGACAAAACTCCCATGGAAAAACGGCAAAAAATACATGGAAACTGTCTTTCCGTAGAGAATGGTGCGTTCCATTACATTCCATGATGTCCCATGGGTCTTGGAAACCTACATGGGATTTTGGGACTGGGCGTGGTATCCACGATA
The DNA here is from genome assembly GCA_033675135.1 of Frankliniella intonsa. NCBI lineage: Eukaryota > Metazoa > Arthropoda > Insecta > Thysanoptera > Thripidae > Frankliniella > Frankliniella intonsa. The sequence continues at coordinate 1,518,886 of JAWJED010000046.1, read as the reverse complement.
TGATCAACTTTCAATGTTCAGACCAAATCTCATATTTTTAAATGTTTGCAAACTTTCTTAACCTTATAAAATGTTATTCCCGATCTTCACCAATAATAGCAGTCGAATTTAGTCGTATTTAACGCACCTTTCCCTAAGATCAAGCCAACGAGCTGTGTGAGTTCACCTTTACAATGGGACCGGCTACTGGCGCTCCACTCCACGTCCAGCAGCCGCGTCGTAGGCTAACGGGTATAGTCCTAGACTTCCAACTCACAGGTTCCGGGTTAAACTCCAAGTAAGGTAAAAAAAATGAGAAAGTTTGTAAGTTATCTTTAATTAGTAGTACGTGCCAACATAAAAGAAGTAAGAGAAATATTTTATGATTCCATGCTGAGTAAAAGACACCTAGGGGAAAGGGGAGATATCAAAACGTTTTAAAATTAAATCATAATACTGTGCTAAGGTGAGCACGTCAACTTCGACGTAGAGCGAAGAGTCATTTCAACGCGGAAATCACGTCATCGGTCAACGTGGAATCCACGTGACAGTTCTACGTGGAATCCACGTGCCTTCCACCAAAATTTCTCTTTTGGGTTTCACAATAAGTTTAAACATTTCTAGCGTCACCGTTAAGGGTTTACATAATTTTAATATCTCATCGGCAAAAAAGTCTTCCTCCTAATCAAAGAATGGTGCAGTGGCGGATCTGGCTCAAATGTTTAGGGGGGGCAAGTCATGAGGGTTGCCTACTTTAAGGGGATCCCAATAAATTGGCTAAAAATGCAACGCCTTAGGTTTTCGGGTAACCAATAGAATTAAAACTCTCTAAATTGATTTTTTTAAAGGATCAGTGCGTAACGCGCAGACCTAAATTTATAAGTTGCAGGGCAGTACGTGGTAGTTCCGAGCGAAGCGAGGAAAATTTTTTGGTTTTGCGTTTTGTAGGTGGCAAAATTGAGTGGTCTGTGGTATGGTGTGTTCAAAAAATACAACGCTAAAGCGAGTGAACAAAAATACATAAAATTAATAAAAGATAAGCAACAAGCCGGACTGAAGAAGTGGGCCGTAAAATTAAAAATTTCGTTTGATTACCAAAATATTGAGAGCGCAGCGAGCATTAAAATTTAGTCAGTCGAGTGAAGTTTTTGTAACGCACTCTAATTTTCAGGTATGCGCAGATTAAAACACTGACATTGAGAGTAAGGTAGTCAAACTGCGCAGCGTGCTGACTCGTCGCACTGCACAGTCGCACCGCACTGGCGGCTAAGCTGATTTTGAACTTGTGATACCTAATTCGGGTCTGACACTGTAAAATACGTAATGTATTATCCAATTGCAGCAAAACGTATTTTGAAACGGCGCAACTTTAGGCGTAATACCTACGTATTACCAAACGACAGCTGAAGACTACCTGTCGTCTGGATTCCTCTCCTTTTTTCCCTTTCTTTATTTCTCTCTCTTTGTTTCTCTTTCTTTCTCTCCCTTCCTCACTGTAAGCGCTGTGGATACTTTCAATGCAAATTTTGAATTTTTGAACGCCAAAGTTTGGCCTCCATCCAAAGGAATGCCAATTTTGGGCTACATTTAAAGCTGAATTTCGGACCCCTCTTAACAATGCCAAATTTTGGCGTGAAAAGTGACCAAAATTTGGCATTCACAAGCACAAAATGACGCCAATATTTTGGCACGAAAAAATTGCCACAGCTCTGCCCTGCTGCCATCCAGCTAGCTTGCTACTCTCTCTCTCTCTCTCTCTCTCTCTCTCTCTCTCTCTCCTCTCTCTCTCTCTCTCTCTCCTCTCTTTCTCTTTTCTCTCCTCCTCTTTCCTTCTGCCTTCGCCTTTAGGGGCGCCTGAGCGTTTGGGGGGCAATCGTCCGATTGCCCCCGAAGTCCGCGCCTGGAATGGTGTCGTTTCTCTCTAACTTCACAGCGTCCTCACAATAGACGTTTCCGAGGCCCAAGCTAATGAGAGCGCCTGCGCACCCGCCAAGCACTTGTGACTAAGAAGGTGGCGGCCTACTCGGGGATCATTATCTATCTAATTTTTTCTTGTTTATTACAGCTTGAAAAATTACTGGAGGAGAACCAGAAGAGAAAGGTATTCACTTAGTGCAATCCTATTTCACTATATATAAATATATTAAGAAGTATTTTTGTCATTATTGCGTATTTACTATTTGCTTACATTCCTCTCTAATTCCAGTTTGCAGTTGTCGCATTCAAAGACAAATCTTGCGAAGTTGTGCCAACTATTTGGCTTGATATAGATGACGATGAGTTAGTGTCATTCTACCCTCCACCTAAATGGTCTGACTCCAGGATACGCAATGCTGTAAAAGATTGTGAGGATCCAACGGGTTTACAACTTCATAAAGAAGTCAGAGTTCTTCACACTTACAGTAAGTTGTTAAGTATTTATTCTTTTGACTTAAGTTCCTTCCAGTATTTTTAACATGCTTAATTTTACATTATTTCAGATTCACTTCTTGTTGCTCGGGCAAATTGCCAAATTGCAGAAGATACTTCCAATCTTGAGTCAGAATGTGAAGAATTAGGTGGAAGGAGGAAGCGAAGAAGAGTCATGCAGTTACATGATAGTGATGATGACGATGAGAATACTGGTCGTTCTAAACACCCTCCTCCTCCATCAGTTCTCAAATCTGTGGAAAATAGTGTGAGAGGAAAATTAAACAAGTTGGCGGATAGCAGAGCAAAGAATAAGGGTGATAAGGGGATTTTGATCGGGAACTCACCTAAACCTTCAAGCAGTAGGAGTAGCAGCAGCACTAGAGATACCAGTTCTCCTGCCTGGACCTCTTCAATATCTGAGTTTTCATTGGATTTAGATACACCTAGTTTTGACCCAACCGATATGGTGGAGATTACAAATTTAGGAGAATGTATAAATTTTGTTTACAACTATGGCATTTGTTGTAAAGTGAAGATCTATCAAAACGTTATGCTCTGCTGAGCACGGTTCTTGGAGCTGCGAGCCTTCAGAACTTATAGAAAGTTAAAATCTTTATCCGAATGTTGCAAAATAGTCAAGTTTCATATCTTTTGGAAGGTAACTACGTCTTCAGTGTTTAAAGTGATTCATAGTTTTGTGGAGCGCATATCCTTTTTAATTATTTGTATTTTCCTGTTTGCAGCTAATGGGGGTAAACTTGTTGAGGTTATGTTTTCTAGTGGACAAACATTGTCTGCGAGCCTTCACAACTGCCAAGTAGTTAACATTAGTGAACATCTTTATCTGAAATTTGTGAATTACTGTAAGTTAAGTTTATCAATTTTCTATTTGAAATTCCTTTTTGTTATAAAAACAACAGCTGTTAGTAGATTTCTATCTCTGTATCTACATTTGTAATTTGTACCCTTAAGAACAGAACTGTTTTGTAATATATTCTAAAATCCCAAAGAGAAGCGTGACGTGGATTCAACGTGGATTCCACGTGGATGCGTGGATCTATCGTGGACGTGGATGAATCCACCAAAATTCTACTAGTCCCTGTTTCAAAGTGTCATCATAATAGAATGTTCGGAAGAAACTGGGTTACTTGAAAATAATGACCAGTAAAAAACTGCTTGGAAAGCCGAACTTGCGAGACTACGTTGACAAAACGTGGAATGGACGTTATTTCATCCACCGTGGACCGGTCCACCATATTTCAACTACTTTACTGTTCCACCTGGTTTTCCTGTGCTGTAGACTTTTGTCCATACTTTTCCATGATTTATGAGATAAACGGCGCTTTATGATTTGCTTACATCACGTTAGTGGAAATGCGTGGAAATAACGTGGAATCAACGTGTTTTCCTCCACTGTGGACCGATCCACCATACTCAACTACTTACTACTAACAATACTGCTCTGAAAACCCAACAGTGTGCATTGCACACTGTATTTACAGTGTGCATGGTGTGCACACTGTATCTACAGTAGTGTGCATTTTGATGCATGCTGTAGATACAGTGTGCATCGGGATGCATGCTGTAGATACAGTGTGCATTGGGATGCACGCTGTAGTTACAGTGTGCATTGGGATGCACGCTGTAGTTACAGTGTGCATTGGGATGCACGCTGTAGTTATGGACGGTTTAGACTGGTGAGTACAGATGCGTTATTAGACTGTTTCTTATTTTTCGAATTTTTGATTTCTGAAAAGTTCTACCCGTCAATGAGGTCCCACCCGGTTGTAAAACTACCTGCCAAAATCCGGGAACCGTGCGATATAAATTGACCCTGCCCCAAGGGGCCTAAATGTTCGAATTTTTTGACATTTTTTGGGGGGCAGCATATTATGGGTAAAAGGTGTAGGTATTCGCACTCTGTGCCAAAATTTTCATCGGTTTTGCCGTATCTCGTCGCGTTTGACCTCTACCGGCCGAGCGCCGCACCGGTAAGTGACAGTGGCTTTGAGTGCGCGACGCCAGAGGAGCCCGAGGTCCTCCTCCCCCTCCCGGTCTTGCATAGCCCTTACGATGCTTTCCCGTTCAGCTGGCGGGAGGCACTCGTCAAAAACAGTGATGCCTAGGAACCTCTCGCTTAAGTACCATAAATGCTGTGAAGATCTTGTTAAGGTGGCCTGCAAGACCTGAAAGGGGAGGAGGACCCTTCAAAGAGGAGATTTTTGCAGTATTCAGACGTTCCAAGTATGACAGTAAGTGAATTAGTGACGAAGAATTCCCTCAGTTTCTTTGAAATATTGGGGCTTAAAACATCATTTCTGAGCCATCCTGTATCAGACTGGGCTTCAATGGCTAACTATCAAAAGGGAAAAATTATTGTAACACAGCTAAGGTCAGTGAATGATACATTAGAGCAAGCTGTGAGATCATTTAAGGACTATTACCGCACAGCATCACGAAATGAACTGCAGTTTCAAAACCTCGTTGTGTCCGTAGACTCGCACCGCAAACGGAAACCTGATAACAAAACAGCTACATTAGTAGCAATCTATGATCAGAAAACCATGTAACCATGTAACCATGTAATCACAATGCAAAACTATATTTTAACCTACTTACTTGATATCAAAAATAGATGTAGATGTAATGTAAATGTAAATGTTTGTTTTCTTCACATTAAATTTGCCTCCTTTCCCATTTTTCTTCTCCCTGGGGCTTCGTAAAGCATAGCATACGTAGGAAAGCACATACGAATGGCGTAGTGACCAGTCGGGCTCCTCTGGCGTCGCGCACTCAAAGCCACTGTCACTTACCGGTGCGGCGCTCGGCCGGTAGAGGTCAAACGCGACGAGATACGGCAAAACCGATGAAAATTTTGGCACAGAGTGCGAATACCTACAGCCAAGGTGGATATCGGACTAGGTGGCCGCACTCCGGCCGCTCCACCCGCCGAGCGCGTCACGGATCCTGACCCGAGCTGGCCCGGCCGGGCTGAGCCGCGCGCTGCCTACCGCCCAGGGGGTCCGGCCGGCCGGCCGCCAGGCGCTTACGGGGCGGACCCATTCCAACGCTTGTTTCTCCGTTATTTTTGATCCGATTTGGATTCCGTTTTCAGGAGAGTCATCCATAAGGACAGGAGATCATGTAGGAATGACAAAACGAACCAAAAATCATAACAAAAGTGGTCAAAACACCGTAAATACGGTCGTAAACAATCCGCCTCGCCCGGCGGGCCGTACCGCGACTCGGTTCCCGGCTTATATCTCGACTCCTGTTCGTTTTAGACGGTGGGTACCCGTGTACCGATTGAAGAGCAAGGTCTAAGCTTTAATTTAAGACCGGAACCGTCCCGATCGGTTACCAATAGAGACAAAAGCGACCCATATCACGTCGTCAATGCTACCGACAGTTCGTCTGCTGGAGAGGATCTGGGGATGGGGTGCAGGCACACCTTGGCTAGGAGCATGCGAGCAAGTTTTTTTAGTGTTGCTGAATAGAAACATGAGATATTTCAGAACATTAAGCGCAGGAAATGTTGGAAGTTGCACAGGGATTTGCCAAAACATGTGTCATTTTAACCTAATGTTATGAAATTAATAGTATCAATGCACTCATGTCTTCTGTTGTGTTTTGAGTGACCACTCCTTTGATTTACTCCTCTATTGCTAAGTTGAGTTAAAAAGCTAAGCAGGGCTTAAAGTGTTTCGGCGCCAAATCTTCGCAAAGTTTTCTAACCTTGTAAACATGCCAGATAAATGTGTTGTGTATCAGTGTAACAGCGGATATGAAACTGACAGGGAGTACAGGGTACTCAATAAACTGCCTCAGTTATCTCAATTCAGACCAAAAGTGAGCAAATTTATTGTATAAGTTGAAATTTGGCTTACATCTCTGGTCCGAATGGGTACGGAGAAAGCTTTTCATTCACCTCACAAAATTTTAAGTTTAGTGCTTCAACATATTAAGAGGACTCCAAAAAATATAAAGATAAGCTTATCAAGAGAGAAATCTCACTTAAAATTTGAATGAAATGGACTGTCCTCTGACTAATTTTATGTTGAAGTGACTTTTCCTCAAGTATTTGTGAGGTGGGTGGGAGTAAGACTGACATGAACTCAAACTCAAATTGAAAAACAGGATGCTAGGACAGAGAAATAAAAGCAAGAAATCTCTCTGCTCTACTTCTTGAGTCAATGCAAGTCCAATAAGACCTATAAAACAGTATAGTCGTAGTTGTAGCACTTATATTGTACTTTTATAACTGAAGAACCAACTTACCATCCATTACAAATTTCTGGTACTGCCTTTGTGAATGTTTACCATTGATAGAAAATTGGACTTGCATTTGACATATTGAATGGGAATTCCTGCGACAGCTGGCAAATCGAGGTGAGTAAACTGACTTCTCACATTTGTGCTCAACGACTGCTAATGAATACCTGCAGATGAAAATGGTTTAGTATACAATAAGTTAAATAAAATAAAATTAGAGTCAGTTACATTCATACATGCAAAGGTAAAGCAGGGACTTCAATTCTTATTCTATTTCCACAGAAACACCTTCTCCAAGAATGGGAAAAAAGAATTTCCAGAGGTAATGGGTTTAAGTTGGCCATGCATCACACTGTGTGTGAGCTACACTTTGAACCACAGTACATACAGACTACAGAAACCTTTATTATAAATGGGAAGTCTATTGAGATGCCTCTTGAAAAAAAGAGGCTAACAAAAGATGCAATTCCAACTAAATTTGAGAATTATCCATCATACAAAAATGTAAAACCTCCGCCTAAGAGAAAAAATCCTTTAGAGAGATCCACAAATGCATCACTATCTGCTAGCAAAAGGAAAAAAAAAGAAGCTGAAACCACAACCCTGGCGGATTTCTCCAAAGAAATGCTGAAGAATTCAGGCAGAAATGCAGGTTACACACTACCATTTTCATTAATAGAATTTTTAGGTAAGAAGTACACCTACCTCAAGAGCATCCTGATTTAGTCGCCTTGTCATAAAATAATCATATTTTAGGTCTCTTATCAGGTACAAACTAAGCTCCAGAGCAGTCGTGAGAGTGACTCTTAGCCCATGGGCTGCACTAGCTGTCAGTCTTTTGTCTCTTGGGATTTTGGATGTTTCCCATTTCTTCAGGTAGGCAAGAAAATCTTTGATTACCTAGAATTAAGAAAAGTTACTTGGTCATCTTTCTTTTTTAAGCAGTACATTTTCTTTTGCAGAAAAAAAATTGCTTTAATAAAAATGAAGTGTGATGTAGAAAGTTCAATTTTAATTATTCAAAGTGATGCTGTTAAAATTATCATCACTTGTATTTTCAGTAATACCACCAAAGTTTCACCAATTCAGTTCACATAGTGTAGTTACTTCATTTTATTTGTCTAGTTCCTTACTTCTCTGGATGACCTCTTTCTTTGTGGAGTGTTTTCATCATGAGTTTTATTGCACTGCTGGCAAACTCGTGGTTCAACAATAGTGTCATCTTCAACTCCCTCATCCTTGAGACCGTGCCAAGGAGTGTTAGAGTTCATGCTGTCTATGAGCACATTAATCCTCCTGATGAACTTGACTGTGGCATCACAATCCTCCATGCCAGGCACTCCAAGCCTTTTATAATGCAGCATGGCTGTAGCAGCTTGCTCACTGAAGAACTGCATAGGAAGAATATTGTATTATAATTTAAAGATAATTGTAAATTCTACTCCCTTAAAACATTTTCTTTGCAGTTTATTACTTACTGAAAATGCCAACTTCACACTCATTGTGGCAAAGGACTCACTTTGAAAGTGTGCAGTTGTTAATTTTGGGGCCACTTTGATACCCTTTTTATCATCTTGGTCTACAATAGGGATGGAAAAATACCGGTATTTTTAAAACGGCGGAAAAAACCCTGTTTTTTCCGGTATTTTTCGGAAAAAAACCAAAATTGAGGGAAAAAACGATTTTTCGACTAGAAATTTTTAGAATTAAATTAATTTTGAGTAAGTACCTCCTAGCTCTTCATTTATGCAAAACATAGTTTTTTTAAGCGAGTAGTCCGAGCTGCAGAGTTTGCAGAGGGGCTTCTGTGACGTGTTCTACTGGAGATGTCATTTCAATGAGTAACACTCTTGCGCAACGGATTTCCTCAGAGGGTAGAGGGGTATAAGGGTGGAGGGAGAGAGAAGACGGTACGGCGAGGCGTTTGGCGATGGTGCAGCCTGGTCGGTCATGCACATGCAGCCAGGGGTAGAAGCAGCTGAGCCAGCCCGCCACACGTACTCGCAGCGCCAGCGGGCTGCCTACCTAAACAGGAAGGCGCTCTGCTTCGGCGGCTCAGCCTCAGTTTAACATAAATTAACAACCCTAACAAATTGCCAACGCCAGCAAACGTGCACCTAGAGTGCCAAACACGCATTTTAATGATTATATTGTAAAATAAGTCATCAAAGAGCAAAAGGGGTTTTTTTTCCGTTTTTTTCCATTTTAAGCCTTTAAAAAATACGAAAAATACCGGTTTTTTTCCCGGTATTTTTCCGGTTTTTTGAAATCCGCCAGGGTTGTGGGTCTCATGGTCATCCAGATCCTTGGCAATTTATACAGGTTTATAGGCTAATGTCTTACAAGAATTTGGTGAAACCCCCTCGAGGGAGTAATGTCACTGGGGCAGACATGGTAAATGCTCTCCTGGCTATGCCTGATCAGAAATCAAAGGAAAACAGACGAAGACAATTAGAGCTAGAGAAAGAAATAGATGAGGCACTAGACACAGGAGAAGTAATTTCAAGCCCCTTTGGAGACCACACATACTACGAAAACCTTACTATAGATCAGAGTGCAATTCGCTTCTTTGGTGGGTATGTAGCCCGGAAGTTGAGAAGAAGTACTTGTGCCAAGACCTGTGATACTTGTTTCCAATCTGTGACGGCCCCTGATGACCAACCTCTTCGTGAGGATGATGACATAATCCACGGTAGATCACAGGGGTATCTTCTGATTCCATCAGATAGCCTTATGGCTATATTAGAGCAACTTGAGACTGCTATTTTAGAAGTCTTCCAGCTCAGCCACCTTCATGCAGATCTCATTTTTGAAGGTATTATCATACTACATATATTTAAGGGGAGGCTACACTGAAATTGCCATCACCATGAATTGGACAAGAGAATGTGATTTCCTTAATCAGCATGGAAAAAAACCCTTCTAAAAACGTTAAGATTTGACCATAGAAAATGGGGATAAGATTTTCTTAAAGCAGAAAGGACCCATGCACATTTTGGCTCAATTACATTTTTAGATATGTGTCTGGTTTCATTGTTGACAATTAATTGCCTTTTTATCAGTGTAGCCTCCATTCAAATATTATGCCCAATTCTGAACTCCAATACTATCAGTACTATTTGTTCCAGTGGCAGAGTCTGTAAAAAACAAGAAGTATGTTGAGATAGGATGTGATATTCACAAAAGGCAGCTGACCAAAGCAACAATTTTATTTTACATGACCACAAGGATGATCTTTGCATGCGAAGAATATAATAAGAGATTATCTCAAAATTCCAAAAAAAAGACAAGGGCAAAGCAGCAACAAAAAATGTTCAGACTGACCTGTTAATGAAGAATTTTTATATTTCTACTGCTTATGTTTTCTTGTTGTGATAATGTTTTTTATCAGCTTATTTTGCTCAATGTACCATAGTGATCTGGAGGTTAAATAGTGTCCTTCATAATTTGTTAAAAATTACAAGTCAAATTTAAGGACTAGAAATATTAATACGCACTTTTAAAAATGCTGTTGAAAAGTTGAACGGTCCACATAATTTTAATCGTAAAAATAACATTTTTTTCTCGCGCTTTGGCAGTTTTTCTCACGCTTAGAGAGTTTTTCCCACGAGGTTCCTGAGATTCCCACGCCTGGACGCCGGGATGCTGGCGACAGCTGACGAGCAGCACGTCACATGACCCGAGCCCACGGCCCACCGAAAGTAAACAATAGCAGAAGACGTGGAATATTAGGAGATGTCCCAGAAAGCGCACTGCATTTACGGCGTTCTGTGTACTTTCCACTTGGTTTTTTGGGCGGTTCTGGTCTTTAATTAGAGCTTAGACCTTGCTCTCGAATCGGTACACAAGTACCCACCGTCTAAAATGAACCTGTGTTTAGATATAGGCCGGGAGCCGAGTCGTGGAACGGTCCGCGGGGCGAGCCGTGTTGTTCGGGACCGTGTTTACTTTTCTGGTCGTCGCTGGGAATCGCTCTATTGGTAAGCGATCGGGACGGTTCCGGTCTTAAATTAAAGCTTAGACCTTGCTCTTCAATCGGTACGCGGGTTCCCACCGTCTAAAACGAACAGGTGTCGAGATATATGACGGAAACCGAGTCGTGGTACTGCCCGCCGGGCGAGCCGGATTGTTTAGGACCGTATTTACGGTGTTTTGACCACTTTTGTTATGATTTTTGGTTCGTTTTATTATTCCTCCATGGTCTCCTGTCATTGCGGATGACTCTCCTGAAAACCGCATCCAAATCAGATCAAAAATAACGGAGAAACAAGCGTTAGAATGGGTCCAGCCCATAAGCGCCTGGCGGCCGGCCGGCCGGACCCCCTGGGCGGTAGGCAGCGCGCGGCTCAGCCCGGCCGGGCCAGCTCGGGTCACGATCCGTGACGCGCTCGGAGGGGGAGTGCGGCCACCTAGTCCTTTATCCACCTTGCCTACAGCTTTTACCCATTATATGCTGCCCCCAAAAAATGTCAAAAAATTCGAACATTTAGGCCCCTTGGGGCAGGGTCAATTTATATCGCACGGTTCCCGGATTTTGGCAGGTAGTTTTACAACCGGGTGGGACCTCATTGACGGGTAGAACTTTTCAGAAATCAAAAATTCGAAAAATAAGAAACAGTCTAGCCAGGCGTGGCGTAGAGTGGCGCGTAGGCGAAGTCAGCCCAGCGCTACGCTATGCCACGCCCTCAGGTGACCGGCAGGCGAGACTCGGACACTCAAACGGGTCACGTTCGTTCGGGTGCATTCGGCAAGGTTCGGCAGCTGGAGCCTCGGCTTTCTCGCTCTGTCCCTCTCGCACAGCCACTGCAGCAGCGGCGGGCGACAGTGGGACCCCGTTCGGGAGCGGATGCCGACCTCTGCTTCACTCCGTTGAGGTTGGCAACGAAAGGAGTTGAGTGGTAGCGCCACCTAGCGGCAGTGTGTGAACTACGTCACGAGGGCCAGCCAAGCCCGGTATCCACCTCGATTGTTGACAACATCAAAATTAGAAATTTAAGAGTCAGTTCGGTGAAATACGCTGTCTCAAATAGTTTTTAGAGTGGTGGTAAACGTCTCAAGAAGTTTCAAGTCGTCATTTTGTAGAAGTGTGTGTACGAGTGATTTGTCGTGTGTTCACGTCTGAGGGGTGGGGTGGGTAAGTGCCTCAAGTTCGTATCAAAAATACCTCTGATTGTACCGGATTTGTGAAATAAACGGAACGGATTGCTGAAATGACAGCCAGTATCGCTTCAACTTACTTCCGAACTTATTATTTGGGTGAGTGACATAACCTAACAACATAAACAATGTTGTTTACCATAGACAGTTCTGTCTGGGTGACAGCAGACTTTGGTCTGAGTAGTAAAATCACATAACACCTGGTACTCAAGTGTTGTGATTTCTTATTGGGCGCAACAAATTACCAGCTAAAGGGTTTTCCCAATACGGTATTGATGCTGTAGTTGTGCTCCTTTTAGACATGAGATAAGAGACATTTGTTATTAAAAAAAAGGTAATTAATTTAAAAATATTAAATAGAAACATTTAGAGTTTCATTCTACTAAAGAAGACACATCGAAGTGTGGTGAAAATATTTAAATCTTATAACCTTCAAACCCAACTAGAAAAAGTAAATAGTATGGGTATTATTCAGATAAATTTAGTAGGATTTTGTTCCGAACCTTTGCAGTTCTTCCCAGTGATACGATTTCTGATCAAGTTATCTTATGTACTTAACCAAACATACTCCTTGATTCGTTTTGGCTATGAATTTGGCTATGGCTTGAAGAAAGCTGCTCTGTAAAAGTGATGATACGGAGTAAATTCGTTTCTAAAAAATGATGAGTCTAAAGAAATTTGACTCCCACAAACACAAGGGGCGATACTGTAGATTGGATTTTGGTGAGAAACGGTGCTTGTAATATAACAATTATGCTGAGAGTGTTTACACTAAATTAGTGTTTCTAAAACACTGAAATATTATCAAAACAAAGTCCTGTAATCATTAAAATGCTACAGAGGTTTTGGAGTGTTTCAATTCTATTTCAAATAGCTATAAATCATTTCAAAATAGATTCGCCTCATCATTTAAAGGTCGTGAGTCATTGTGAATATCTTAATGGAGGGCAGCTGGGCTATTAGGTATAGTTTGTCCCGGCCAAGCTCATTTTCTCAGTGATCTATAGAAAAATATCAGTTACCCTTCTTTCTAGTCCACAGACAAGTACATATTTTAATAAACTCCTTACTTTATGTATGTCATCTTTGACTTCCTTTTGAAGCTAGAAATGAAATAGACAAGAATCACACCAGATGCTGCATGTATAGTTGAATTATTATATGCATTGAATGCTGAGGAAACAAACCTGATGAATTGCCTGGCCCACCCTGGCTGAATCTTTTTCTATTTTCTCGGTGATCTACAAAAAATAAAAACAAATATGATGTGCCCCTTTTACTAGCCCACAAAACAAGAACATATGTAACTAGTCATGCAGTCAAATTTTGAGGGTGAGTGAAGTTTCGTGTGAATGTGATAGGTGCCACTTACTTGAAGTAATAAACAGAATTCAATTTTGCTTACCTCCTGAAGTCCAGCCCGTACTCCTGCTGTTATAAGAGTTTGCAGGATTTTATCCTCTGGTGTTAAAATGGGCGGAGGGTAATTAGGCACTCCAACTCCTACCATTGGCGGAGGTTTTGATACATCAAAGGACTGCAATAAAATGTTACAGGACCTTAAAACAATTACAATATGCGTTCAGTTTTGGAGGTGTGTCTCATTTTAATTATTTAAGTTCAAATTTTGGTCAAGTCTTGGTTAAGTCCCGTGAGGCGAGGTGCCTCTGCACTTAGCCTCAGCCTCTCCCCACCTTGGAATGCTGATGTATGAGGTGCCTTCAGCCGCTGATTATGAGTATACCTGCAGAACCCTTCTATATAGTAATTTGGTACATCACATTGTCGCACTTACCTTTCCTGGATCCATCTTATACAAGACTTTCTACTTCATTCGGAACAAAATAACCACGAACTAAACACAAATGTACCGCAGTAGCAGGTCTCCTGGAGGGAGTGGTTTGGGAGGTTGGGGGGAGGGGGGTAGGCCGTTCCAAAAAAAAATAAGTTATCGAGGTAACAGTCTTAAATAGTAGGGTTGGTGATGAAAGGCCGCTGTGCGAAATTTTGGCTCTGTGCGACAAAGTTTAGGGGTCCCACAGAGTACTTTTCAAAACGGCCTTTTTGCGTAGGCCAAGAACATCGCCATATTTGAGGCGGCGCCCAGAGCGAGCGGCGCGGCCGATGGGGGCGACTGTGTGTGAGGTAAGTGCTTGGGGTTCATACTTTCCCCTGCTAACGCGAAATCATGTCCAGTAACATGGCCTGGCCTGCAGGGGCTAAGTGTCGCGTGACACGCCACTTTGCACCACCGAGAAAGGGTGAATATTTTGGTTCGTTTTTGAGGCTTCGGAAAGGGCTTTCTATCCCTTTTGAGCGCCCTATAGACTGCACAGTAGATCTGATGTGATCACCGTGAATATGCCAAAAACTTGTATTTGCGCCTGTGAGGGACCAGGTTAGGCAGGTTGCTCAACACGCCTGTTCGTATGTGGCCTACCTTACAGGCGTTTCAGCGCTCTCATTCACATATTCAAATTTTCAACGTGATCACATCAGATCTACTGTGCAGTCTATAGGGCGTTCAAAAGGGATAGGAAAGCCCTTCCCGAAGCCACAAAAACTGAACCAAAACACTCACCCTTTTTCAGTGGGGCTTTAGTGGCGTGTCGCGTGACACTTAGGCCCCTGGAGGTCAGACAATGTTACCGGACACCATCTCGCTTTAGCAGGGGAAAGTATGAACCCTAAGCACTTACCTAACACACAGTCACCCCCATCGGCCGCACCGATCGCTCCGGGTGCCACCTCAAATATGGCGACGCGCTTCGCCTACGCAAAACAGCCGTTTCGAAAAGTACTTTGTGGGACCCCTAAACCTTGTCGTACAGAGCCCAAACTTCACACAGCGACGTTCCATCATGTACTCTTCTATTTGAGACTGTTACCTCCTCGATTTAAGATTTTCGCCTGCAGAACGGAATGGCCTGGGGGGGGGGGGGGGGGACTGGTACCAGTGCCGACGTGACCAGGCAACTTTTGCGTTTCACGCGACGACAAGTCAAAAAGTTTATAATATATGAAGTTTTGGAAAATATGGTAGAGCCCCTGATGTATTTATCTGTATAATTGTGTATCCTCTTTGAAAAATATTTATTACAGTTACTTTGGACATTCCCTACCTCGCAGCGACATCTGTGGTGACGCCATCGAACTACATGTTTTTAATCCAGTGATTTCGGGCAATCTGCGGGGACTCTACCGCTCACAGGAAAACAGGATTAAACCTCAACCGTGCCCAAAGTCCCAAGGCTATCAATAATTGTGTATCCTCTTTGAAAAATATTTATTAGAGTTACATTGGACATTCCCATCCTCGCAGCGACATCTGTGGTGACGCCATCGAACTACATGTTTTTAATCCAGTGATTTCGGGCAATCTGCGGGGACTCTACCGCTCACAGGAAAACAGGATTAAACCTCAACCGTACCCAAAGTCCCAAGTCTATCAACGTAGAAGCACCGAGAAGCGGAAAAAATATTATTCAGATCATCTTTTCTTTGTGGTTTCAACAGGTCGGATGTGTTTCAGGTGTTCTCAGTTCGTAAATGTTTTGAAAAAGCTGTTGTGGTTATACCAGCCCAGGTAACAGAGATTTATCTGAAATTGTTCAAATTTAAGTTCAGTGACATCATTGCGAATTAGTCAGCATGACTTTTAAAGTGTTGATTTGGATTTAGTTTGGATGTCGAATTGATGCGATATTGTGACACAGAAGTGTCACTATGACAACAAAATTACATATAATCCTGCAACTTAATATACTTTATGGTGACTTATTCGCAATTATGTCACTGAACTTAAATTTGAACATTTTTAGATAAATCTGTGGCTTGGGAGACCAAGGTCTGCCTGCTGTGGTTTCTTGGTCGAGACCTTAGGTTTGTTAAGTAGTAAGTCCATCCTCTCTTAACATGTCACAGGCTCTCCACCATGCCACCTCGATATCAAGAGGGAATGAGGAAACAAACAGTGTTAATTCATGGACCAGACGATTATTCGTATCAATTCAATAAATTAATGAAGGGTGGTCGTGTTTATGCCCGATGCCACCTGTACTACAAGAAAAGATGCACTGGGGCTGCAAGCATTGGGCCTGCTGATGGCAGCTTTTTGAGCTGTGGTCACCACAACCATCCAACTCAAAGATTCCTTTGGCATGAGCGACTGCTCAGGCATGCAATCCTCCAGAGGTGTCGCGACAAGGATGATCTCACCAATCTGCATGACATTTATCATGAGGAACGCAGAAACTTACGGTAATTTCAATGCACTTGTTGTTTTTATGGGTCGAAATGTATACTTCTCTTAAAGTAGCAATACAATGATGATCTTTTCACTTCTCCATGGTTTAGGCTGTGTAGACCCAGTACACAAGAACAAATTTCTGCTTTTCAGCTTTAATTCTTTTGTAATTCTTTTTTTTTTAGTACCCCGGAAGAAGTTGTTGCAAACATGCCCTTCACCAAGATAACACGGTCTATGGAGGCTGCAAGGAGAGAGGGCCTTAGCCCCATTACCACGATCTCTAAGCGAATTGGCACGTCTTCTTCTTGCTGATGAAACCAAATTCCTCTCTGAATCGTGCGATGGAGTGGACAATATTTTTGCTGGGGTTGTTGGGAGACGTAATCTCAACACAAGATGTGTCATTCTCATGTCTCAACGACAGAGACGCTACCTGAACAGCGGAAAGGTCTAGATTGTGTTCAGTGATGGCACCTTCATTACCTCTGACGGATGTGGATGTGCCCAGTTATTCAATCTGGTCACCCTGTGGAGACGTCGCAGCAATCCACATGTAAAGTATTCTGTCTAAACAAAACAGTATTTCCATATATATTTGGGTACCCTATCCTGACAATTTTGCTTATTACTTGTAGATCATCAGTCTTGGCTCTGTGCTCATGCAGTCCAAGAGAAAGGAGTGCTATGTGACTGCTCTCAGGGCCATCCATGCCATGTGCCCTGGATTCAGGCCAAACAAAATTATTTGTGACTTTGAGCAGGCCGAACAAGCTGGCTGGGCAACTGTTTTTCCAAATGTGGAGCGACATGGATGTTTCTTTCACCACACCAAAGTAAGGGTATTTCTATAATTAAATCAGTGTGTAACTATGAAACAACTTGTGTCACTTACACACATTGCATGAAAGTTGCTTTTGAAAAGTCTTGGAGTGAGCTGTGTCACTTTTGTAACAGGAAATTCATTCCCTTTACTTGTGTATTTTCTTTAGGATGTCTGTGAGAAAGCCAAAGAACTTGGATTGAGACCATTGTTGAGGGAAAAAAATGCAGCTGACAGCATTGTCAGGTCTTTGTGTGCCGTCCCATTGCTGCAAAGGCATCTCATACGAGAAGGAGTAGACTCAGTGGTGGACAGAGCAATTGCACATGACCTTCACCAGCTGACTCCTCTGTTTTATTATTACATGAGAACCTGGCTCATTCCATCCAGACTAAGAGTCCTGTCTGTATATCAAAATGAATTCAGGACATCAAATGCCTGTGAGTCGTATAATGCCTCCATATACAGACAGGCCAAAAGGGACAAACCAATTTTTTTCCAGCTACTTGGTAATTATTTTGTTAAAGGCTAACTCTGTCTTCTTAGGTACTAACTCAGCATAGCTGACAACTTAAGTTGTTCAGCATCTTCAGTCTAAAATCCTTTTTATGGAAGCTCTTTGTATTTTTGTCCTATGTCCTGTACTATTTCTCTAAACTTTTCTTTTCTCTCATAGCTGCCCTTGTGAAGCTGGAAGATATTTGCCACAATGATCACCAAGTTCTCAACTCAGGAGCCAATGCCTCTCCTCTTCGTAGAGCCAGTGCCGTTGCTAATGATGAAAGAATAAGGGGTCTGACTGAAGATTTGGAGTTACAGGAAATAGATGTAGAAACATTCCTCAGGAGGGCATCCAGAAGGATTCAGGGAGTTTATGACACAATCCTGCATCCACCAATCAGACGTGTATAAATTATAAGTATGAGACCTTTCTACTTTACTACTTCAACTGTTAAATATTTTACAAATTTTATACACCATGCTAATGATTGTTTTCATTCTATTATTTTTTTCAAACACAGAATGACACAGGGTGCCCTCTTAGGGAAGGAATAGACTTTCTTCAAGTTGCGTCAACCTGACCACCTGAGTTAATTGTTTTGTACTTTTGTGACACCATTTTCATTACTACATTGTATTTATTTTTCTTGTAATATTGCATGAAGAGTCTTTGTAGAATTTTAATTTTTGGGGAACGTCTGGAGGACACCCCTCCTGGAGGACCCCCCCTAATATTTTTATCATTGAAAAAAATCCAGAAAACGGAAAAAATGTTTTTTAATAAAAAAAAATATTTTTTTATTATCTATTATATCTATAATATCTATAATCTATAATCTATAATAAAAGAAGTATCTCCTTGAGGGTCACAATTTTCAACATAGTTCAAAAATCATAATTTACAAAAAATGTTAACTAGTTAATTTCACACATTTTACCTCTCATACAGCACTTACCAACTAATCTCCAAATGTTTGGGTGATTTTGGGGAGCGACATTGGCTAACATCCTGTTGTCAGATTCAGAGGCATTGTTGGTGCGCTCCCGATGTGAGAAGCATGACAGTTCATTCCTCCTAGGCAGCCACTCCTTTCGGAAGTATCTAAATAGAGGTCGGAGCTCGTCTGCCCAACCAGTGGTTTTAACTTCCTTCCAGATTTCCTCGATGCCCTGCTCAATCAAGGAAGCTGGAAGCAGAGGAGCCCCTCCAACAATCCTGATGTAGGAGTACACCAGGTCATTTTCTGCTGCCAAAGAAGAGAGGCCAAGTTTTTGGCTCTTTCTTCCAATACACTGAAACAAGCCAAAATCACATTGTGTACCTCAAACGCTACAAGCGAGTAAGCACATAGTTTGCAAACAAATAAATACTGACAGCACCGTAATGCCAGAGGCATCCAACAATGTCACTGTTAGGAAACACCAGGGAGATGGAATTCATCACAGAACGTTCAAAGTCGCAGTGTATTGTGTTTGGAGCCAGGCCTGGGGCTAATGTTTTGAGGTATTCCAACAATGCTGTGTATGCTTTCTCTGTACGAGACATCATGAGCACCCGAGCCAAACAAACAATCTGAAAAAAAGACATAACTTTAGTAAAAGCTCCCTAAAATTGTAAAACCTTACACATATTTTCAGGAAAACTTCAGAACGTACACAGGATTCAAAATTAGTAACAATGTTATAAATTTGGGAACACTTGGGTTTACGTGGCCTCTTCCTGAAAGTTCCATCCATATGGATATTAGGCCTGCTGTTCAGCCATTGCAGCATTCTCCCTGATGCAAACACTATCCACACAGTCTTGTCAGACACATTTCCTGCCACACCTTGAAATATAAAGTCTTGCCTGTCAACTGTTTGACAAATAGGACGCAGATTTGGAAGACCCAGGAGTACGCCAAGATGAATGAGCGTTTTAGGGATTTTCGGATAGTTTGCAGCTCTAGCTGCATACATAGGGGCGTGCATCCTAGAAATCGTGAAGCGACTGGCTAGTTCAGGGTCAAGCCTGTAGAGAACAACAGTGGATACATTTTCAACAGGTTTCGACTTATCAAATGAATGCTTATCGCTCGATATTGTCGCTACTTACCTCAGTTTCAAGTCACGCAAGACTTTCCGAACACTACAGCCCAGTAAATTTTGACCAGCAGCCTCCAAAATCTCACCCCTTACCCGTACATCTTCCACAAACAAAGGATCCCGTTCACAAGTGTGCGCCAGAAGGGGACGTACGATGCCAGTCTCCAGGTCCAAGGATGCTGTCGCATTACAGCCTGTTGCCTTATAGCGACGGCAAATCAGCCTTGCCCTTCTTTGCCGGACTTCTTTAATGGAGTAGTAGAAGCCATTACCAGTGTGTAGGATAGCTGATCCTTCCGTCCTCCCCGGCAAAACTTGCACCATGGCACCGTCTTCCATTTCAAATTAATAGCCGAAAGGAAACAGAAGAACTAAAAGCACGCGAAAGATTTATTCGCACTGAAGCTGGCTGGGGAAGTTCTGGAAGGGGGTGGGGGGGTCGTCAGGTAATGGCTACGGGTACATTACAGGTGCATAAGGCCAGGGGCAATTCACCGTTTTGAGCAAAAAATTTGTTTACTGTTGTAATGAATAGGGAAATTACTGTCAGAATTTGGAAAAACGCGTTTAAACTTTGAATTTTTAACAATTATAACTAGGTTAAGAAATATTGCCTAAAGAGAAAATTGGCACTACTTTTTTTTGTCGCGGAGGATTCCCACATGCCCACCTCGGAACATCCACAATCCTCATCCGCCCCGTAGCTACAAAATACGACTCGTGTCTAGCTTTTCATTCAGACGGGCTTGAATTTTTTCTCGCGAACAGACTCTATCCTTCAACATCCAGTGAGTAATCAATCCACGTGTCTTTTGTATGACTTAGTGTTGCTTTGTCTGGAATGTTTAAATGAGTGCTATGTATCATTCATTCAAACATTTTCTTCGTGGATTACAGAAATGGATTCCGACGAACTGCGTAGGAAGCGTTTAGAATACCTGTTGGGTCCTCAATCCGTTGCAACGGAACCTGATGCATTCGTTTCTTCGGCTGCGTCTGAGCTAACAAGTCCGCAGCACCAGGACAGACAGGAATCAGAAGCCTCACAGCCCTGCCCTGCCTCGTTTACCTCGGCATTGTTCCCATCGGCTGATGGGTCAACTGCAGCCAATGGTACTGCTGTTGTTGTTTTGACCTGCACTGACGCACATGGTGAGTTCGATAAAGGTGTTGACTGGCCTTCGATCTAATCCTTGATTGACTCAATTTTTATGTTTTTGTTTTCTTTTAACAGCGGTACTGAGATCAATCTTATCCATGACCTCTACTAGACAACCGGCTCAAACTTCACACGTTTCAACTGCTACCCAGACTACTCCTGAGAAGACTCCTCCGTCAGTGGCATTGGAACCAGTGTATCCGCCCCCTCAAGGTGCCATTGTTTTGGATGCTATTCCATCAACTTCTAGGTGCTCGGATCCAGTTTCACAAGGTCAAGGTACGTTGTGTATTCCTTCTGAGGCTTAATGGGTGAAATTTTGGTGAAAGCTTATTTTTTCAAAGCAATCGCATAGCTACTTTCTGACTTAGTTTTTTTTTACTCAAGCCTTACCATAAAAATCTTTCCATGAAATCCATTGGTGCACTTCTTTGCAGGTTTATCTCCTGGGATGGTAATCTTCTCATCATCTTCAGATGAAGATGAACAAGGAGAGATGCAAAGACCACGCAAAGGACCAGATGTTCAGAATAACTGGCGAGAATCTGGAATACTCTCCGCCTCCTCTTCGCAAAGAGGTAGACAAATTCACTTATCCTTGCTAGTATCAGTGTAAATATCCCCATTAGAGAAGCATTGTAAAGGAATCTGTGTTTTCAAAGGTGCTGTGGAAGAGAACAAGCCAGTTCTGCCGAAGCGTCGTGGACGGCCAAAGGGTAGTAAGAACCGCCCAAAAATTATTCAGGATTCTGATTCGGATGCTGATGTTGATGGAGATTTGGTTGGTGTTCAATATATTTCTTCGGATGAAGAACAGCCAGCTAGGCATGGACGACCAAGAACTGAAAATTGGAGAAAAGCATTGGGCATTTCATCTTCTCAAAGAGGTAGGTTTAAGCTGCGGGACAGCGCTAACTTATCCATTTTCACAACAAGTTCTAAAGCGTTTTTCTTTTTAGGTGCTGGGAAAGTAGCCAAGGGCGGGCCAAAGGCTAGAGGTCACCCTAGGGCAGCCAAGGTCCAAAAGAAGTCAAGAGATTCAAACTCACCAAAGGATGGTAAGTAGAACACGATTGCTTGCAATATCTCTGAACCCATTGTTTTAACTTTATTATCTACTTTGCAGCTTTCAAGTGTCACATTTGCAGAGAGGGAAGGGATGGAAACAAGTTCTGTACCACAGATTGTGGGCATCTTTTCCATGAGGCCTGTCTTGACCGCTGGATAACATCTTCAAGTCAAAGGTACAGAACCAATAAGACTTGCCCATACTGTGGTGGCTTCTACAAGACCTCAATTCCCTTTTTTGGCTAGTTTAAGTTTATGACAATTAATGGTTAATCTGTTATGATATGAATGATGTGAATAAAAATGTACATACTAAACACGCTGTATTGTTCTTTGATGGGTAGAAATTAACCTTGTTTCTATTTGCCGACTAAACTCTCTCCAGCAAAGGCTGTTTAGGAATTAAGTAGCTAAGTTTATGATCACTAAACATGCGGAGTAGTATTTACAGTAATTCTGAAGTAGGGACGGAGATAGAAAAGGCGATTTTTCATGAGGTTGAATTTCTCTCCTTTATTATCTAACAAGGTACCAAGCATATCTCACGCATATCCAACTGTACTGGCCCCCACCTTGCTTGATCCTCGAAGATCCTGGAAGATTTGCGACTTCTGGAAACCAAAGCAAGGAAGGTTCGGGTGGATAAAGTGGTTGGCATTAAATTGGGCCGTCCGGTCTGGGAGAGAACGATCTGCCACTTCTACTTACCGTCAGACCGAAGAAGTTTTGCAACAAGGATCTGCTTTGTTTTAACCAGAAAAGCGCGAATTAAAAGTTGGTGTGTGTCACGTTTTGCCTTACACGAAGTTAAGTAAGTAAACACTTCATTTACCAAGGCGACTTCGAAGCAGACGAAATTACGACCGTAAACACCCGAGGCTGTCTTTTCATATTCAGATGCCACATTCGCATTCGACGAAGAAGAGCGTAGCAAACTGTCGGGAACGGTATGAAAAATTGTGCACGCCGCGCCAGCTGCCCATCTCATAATTTAAGTTGTGAAAATATTTAAAAAAAATATTTAAAATGCCATTTTACATTTTTCTAATATAAAATAATAGATTTTAATCAAAAGAATATTTTTTAATAAAAAAATATTTTTTTTATTAAAAAACATTGTTTCCGTTTTCTGGATTTTTTCAATGATAAAAATATTAGGGGGGGTCCTCCAGGAGGGGGGTCCTCCAGCACCTACCCGCTTACGATAGTTAATATTACAAAACTTATTTTAGAATTTAAGGCTATAATTTTTTTATTATTTCAGGACTTCCTGAAATGAACATTTGTCTCAACGAATAAGTCTGTGTTGCTTTTTTTACATTTTAACTGTATGGAATTTAGTTAAAGCCTAATGGTCAATAAAAACTGAAAGGCTTTTACATAAGAGATGTTCATTGCGGATAAGTTTCATTTTGAAAGTGCATTTTTGGTATTTATGTTTTAATAAAATTATGAAGTTTACTCAAGCTTGATGAATCTTATTTATATGATCACACTGAATTTATCTTTTTTATTAATACTTGAATGAACTGTTTGCTCTATTGTGGCAGAATCTAGTCTGAATTCTAACAAAGCAGAAATTGCCTTTTAAATATTTTAAAATCTGAATGTGAAATATGATGTAAGTAATTTGAATGACTGAGAGGTTTAAAAGACAGTCTATTTTAACATAACTATTCTGCATTGTATTGATTTTGAAGATAACAAGCAAGGAAGAAATGGTCCAGGAAGCGGAAAAAGGGGTCATCTCCAAAATCATCACTTTTCGCAAAACACAAAAAACTATTTTAAGTCACTTATTTGAATAAAATTTGGAATGTTATTCCATATTGATATTCTCATTAAAATATCATACAGGGTGGCCCATTTACCCCGGCGTACGTTGTACTATGCAGTCCCGCAACACTCGGCTCTCGGCCGAGGGCCGGTACCTGAGCGCGCTGGGCAGCGCTGGGCTGCTCTCCCACCTCTCCGTTCCCCCACCACTGCCTGAGTGCGCAGTCAGCGCGCTTGGCCCCCCTCCCCCCTCCTCCTCCCCGAGACGTCACCGGCCTCGAACTTGCCGCTCGGCCTGGGCGCGCCCCCGTCCGAGGGGCGTCCGCGTTCATCCCGCGGACCGCGAGGGGCTGCGCGCCTGCCCCGCGGACCGCGAGGGATGCTCGCGTCTTCCCCCACGGGCGCGGCCGCGGGCCGCGAGGGGCTGCGCGCCTACCCCCGCGGGCCGCGAGGGATGCTCGCGTCTTCCTTCGCGGGCCGCGAGGGTTGCTCGCGTCTTCCTTCGCGGGCCGCGAGGGATGCTCGCGTCTTCCCCCGCGGGCGCGGCCGCGAGGGGTTGCGCGACCGCGGCGCGTAAAGGGCGGCCACGGCTCGCACCTTGCGCCCCTCACTCCGGTCATGTGTTTGGGCCCTTGTGACTGACTGTCACCTGCCTCCCCCGCCCCCCCCCCCT
>JAWJED010000046.1:1440286-1490286 GCA_033675135.1 Frankliniella intonsa | reverse complement strand
CCGGGGATGAGTGTTTCAACACTCACAAAAATGTGAAGCTCCCTCACTCTGACTTTACCAAATGTCAGACATTCAAGTTTTGCCCGGGCTGTGAGAAAAGCTATTCTGTTAGCCGGGGGCAGAAACACGTGTGTGGGTTTGTGTACTGCACATACTGCAAAAATAATGTTGCAGAAAATCATCTCTGCTACATGCAGCCCTGGGGTGAGAGAGAAAAGAAAAAGGGCTGGAAGTACATCACGGTGTACTATGACATTGAGACGACACAACACACACCTGTAGAGGACAGACCAGCCACTTACGAGCACATTCCCAACTTGCTCGTGTGTCAGGCCGTGTGTGAGGAGTGCGCCCACATCCCGCACAATGACTATTTTTGTCGAGTTTGTCAAACCCGACAACATATTTTCCATAGTCTGGACAACCCTAACCTCAATGTGATGGGTCAGTTCTTCGACTACCTGCAGTCTTTTGGGGCAAAGACAAAAATTTTACTCGCTGCACACAATGCGCGCTCGTTCGATGGGGTGTTTGTGACTCAAGAGGCTGTCAAACGCCGACTCAAATGTGAGGTCACACTTCAGGGCGCCAAAATTCTCTGCATGGAAATTGGTAATTGGAAGTTTATTGACAGCCTCATGTTCATGCCCATGCCCCTCTCTGCCATGCCCAAGTCGTTTGGCCTTACTGAACTCAAAAAAGGCTACTGGCCTTTTATGGCCAACAAGCCTGAGTATTACACTTACGTGGGGCCCCTCCTTGACAAGAACTTCTACTGCATCTCCAGTATGAAGCAAAAGGCCGCGGCCGAATTTAACGCCTGGCATGATGAGCAGACGTCTAATGGCTTCGTGTTTAACTTTAGGCGCGAACTCATTGAGTACTGCATCTCAGATGTGACCATTCTGAGACAGGCTTGCCATGCGTTTCGCTCACTTTTCGAGCAGACAGCTGGGTTCGACCCCATGTTTAATTGCATGACGCTCAGTAGCGCATGCATGGCCGCCTTCCGGCGTAATTTCCTCAAACCTAACACCATTGGTATTGTTCCTCCTGGCGGCTACCATGGCAGGGGGAAACAGAGTCACCTCGCCCTCAAGTGGTTGGACTACGAGTCCCATAAGCTTGGCAGGGTCATAAGCACTATTTACACGGACAGGGAAATATCCGTCCTGGGCCGCCGAGTCGACGGCTACGTCGAACTCCCTCTCCCCGACGGGGGTGTCGAGCGCCGCATCTATCAGTTTCATGGGTGTTACTGGCACCAGTGCCCCACTCACTTCCCCGCCACTGATGAGTCCAGGGAGAACAGGTATGAGGCCACACAGCGGCTCACCTCGCTCTTCCGAAGGTCGGGCTACACAGTGGTGGAGAAATGGGAGTGTGAGTTTAATCGTGAACTGCAGACAGATGCAGACACGAAAGCCTACTTTGAGGCGCACCCCACCACACGCACACCTCCCCTTCAGCTTCGTGACGCTCTGGCAGGCGGGCGCACGAGTGCCCTTAAATGGCACTACAAGGCCGATTTGGCCAAAGGGGAGAAAATTAAAATGGCGGATGTCATTAGCGAGTACCCCAACGCCAATCTCCGGGGCGAGTACCCCTATGGGCACCCCACCCTTTACCTCGAGGGAGACCCCGACATGCCGCCCCCTGACCTCTGGAATGGTGTTGTAAAATGTACCGTGTTGCCTCCACGGGACCTCTACCTCCCCGTCCTCCCCTACAAAGCCAAGGGGAAGCTCATGTTTCCCCTCTGCAGGACTTGTGTGGAGGAGGATAACACCGAGATATGTCACCACAACGACCCCGCACAGCGGCAACTCACGGACACTTGGTGTGCCCCGGAACTCCTCCTCGCGCTAAGGGACAAAGGGTACAAGCTTGTAGCTGTGCATGAGGTCTACCAGTACCCTCACACCTCCCAGTACGACCCTGACACGCGGGAGGATGGACTGCTCTCCGCCTATGTCCGCCGTTTTATGGCGCTGAAAATTCAAGCCAGCGGCTGGCCGCCAGAGTGCGACACGGAGGAGAAGCAGGCGCGGTTTGTGGAGGACACCCTCAAACACGATGGGGTGGTGCTGGACCCCACAAAGATGGAGAGGAACCCCGCTCTCCGAGCTCTGAGCAAGCTCATGCTCAACTCTTTTTGGGGAAAATTCGGGGAGAAGACGCTCCGCCCCAAAACGGAGTTTATTTACGACTACAGTAAGCTCGTCACACTAGTCACCGACCCCGTCAAGAAGGTGACAGGTCTTCTCCCCCTTAGTGACGACTGCCTCCAGGTAACGTGGAAGCCCGTGGAGGATTCAGAGGTGAGCCTGCCCACTTCATCTCTCCTCCACGCGGCCTACACCACCTGCCACGGCCGAATGCAGCTGTACAGGTATCTCGATGTGGTCAAGGAGAGGGCCTTGTACCACGATACCGACAGCGTGGCATACATTAGCCGACCTGGAGAGCCTGATCTGCCCGTCGGCACACATCTCGGTGACCTCACCGATCAGGTTGAGGAGGACTACGGGGAGGGGTCCTTCATCATCGAGTTTGTGGCCGGCGGGCCGAAAAACTACGCCTACAAAGTAGCCGTGGGTGGAGATCCGGCAAATGTCAAAGTGTGCATCAAGGTGAGGGGCATCAGCATCAACACCTCATGCGATGACCTTGTCACCTTTGACAACCTGAAGGTGATGGTGATGGGAAGCCGTGATAAAATCACGGTACCCATCCCTCACCAAATAGCCCGGCTCCCTGGATGGAGAATTGTGACGCGCGACTCCACCAAAAACTGGCAGGCGCTCAACACCAAGCGCCGCAGGGTGGATGTCGCCAACACAGTCCCCCACGGCTACAACGCCTGGACTATGGCTCCCGAAGAGGACCAGGACCTCCTTGAGGTCCTGGACCTCCTAGGTGACGCCTAGAAGGTAGGCAATGCGCAGGGGAGAGGCAGGCTGGCCCCACCGGCGCAGGGGAGATGCTGGTCAGGCCCCATTGCCGGCCCTATATAAAGGACCGACACTTGTGGTTCGTCCACAGTCATTTAAATGGATCTCAGGTTCCAACATCCATGCACTGCCCTTGTGGTAGGGGGTACAGGGAGTGGTAAAACCTATTTTACGAAACGTCTGATTGAACATAGAGATGAGATGTTCAACACTACATTCGAACACATTGTGTTCTATTATTCAGAATGGCAGCCTCTGTATGAAACCCTTAAGTCTCAGCATGGGGTTGACTTTAGGCAGGAACTCCCTCTGCTGGAAGATCACCCCACAGGGCAGGGTCCTAAACTCATTGTTATTGATGACATGATGCACGAGATTAAGTCTCACTATAAGGAAATCCTTCAGTTCTTCATTAAGGGCTCACATCATAGAAACCTCAGTATTTTTTTCCTAAGTCAGTGTTTGTTCCCTGATGGCCTGCGCCAAATAAGTTTGAACACGCATTACATTGTGCTCTTTAAAACAAGTAGGGACTTGGCACAGATACGTACATTCTGTATGCAAGTTGATCCCACACATTTTCGTGCACTTTTGGAGGCTTATGAGGACGCCACGCGGGCTGGGTACACGTACATCTTGTTTGACTTCAAGCCAAACCAGGTAGACCACCTGCGGACGCGTACGCTCATTTTCCCGGGTGAATCCACGGTCATTTACATTCCTCGTGCAAAGTATAAAAGGGAGATGATGACAGAACTCTGAATCATTCTTTGACGATGGCTCCTGTCGCAAAGACGCATAAAGCTGTGCTGCAGGTTCTTCAGTCAGCTAAGCCAAAACTCCGTAAGGCTATTCTCGAGAACTCAGATAGAGCTCTTGTGTTCGCTATCTGTGAGATTTGTGACAATTTGCTTCGTGGTAATATTCCACTCAGTGAAAGTCATAAATCTAAACTTAAACGTCACCGCAATAAAATCAGAGAACTCGCACAGAGAGGCGAGGGGTGGCAAGTTAAGAAAAAATCACTCGAGCAGACAGGGGGCTCGTTTCTTCCACTTCTGATTAGCGCTGTTGCCTCTGCGCTTCCTTCCCTACTGCAATGAATCACGTCAAGAAAATGATTCTCGTGCCACATGACAGTGTGGCCAGACTAAATGATCATACTCCACCCGCCTCTGAGACACAACTTAGCGCTCTAGACAATGAGATGGAACTCATTTTGCGTAAAAAATACGCGGATGATTCTCTCAAATGGAAATTATACAATGAGGCTCTACAGCGTTACTTACATTTCAAAAACGAGAGTAAGAAACCGGTGCAGATATCTGTGCAGGAGTTTACGGGTGAACCAGAAAATGTAGTGCGTCAGCAGCTCGCTGCCGCCATGCCCAAGACATATAAAGAGCCCGCACTGAGAATTTACGATTATTTGAGTACGGCTGGCTCACGAGTGACGTGGGACTCATCAGGTCTCGTATCTCTTGACGGTACACCCGTGACAAATTCGAATATCATTGATTTGATTTCGGATCTCACGCGATCACGTAAAAATTTTGAGCCTGTGGGCGTGTCGAATTTTATCAAAACTTTGTCTACTCTCAATATTCCGTTAGAACTCATACCTAACGAGAAACGTAGAATCGCCATTATTCAGGCGCGGAACCAAGGTGGTGGTGGCGCTGTGGTGCCGATTCCTGTGACTAAGCGCGTGACTAAACTCAAACGTCTGACTAAAACCAAACGTGTCAGTAAACCCAAACGTGTCACTCAACATGCCTGGCAATCTTGGGGACGTGTATCACGAACCCGCTGACCCTGCGTCCTACGGCTCTGCATGGAAACTCTGGGATGCTACTGGAGAAAAGAAAGAGAAAATAGCTCAGTATCTAGAGGGTGAGGACGCGTACACACTTCACAAACCGGCTAGGCGCCGATTTCCTCGAAATGTGACTTATGCCGATAATATCGATGAGAGCTGGCAGACAGATTTAAGTGACTTCCAGTCTCTTAAAAAAGATAATGATGGTTTCAGTTATATTTTATGTGTGATTGATGTTTTCTCAAAATACGGTTGGGCTGTCGCTATAAAAGATAAGTCTGCCCCTTCCATCATTAAAGGGTTCCAAACCATTTTCAAAAGTACTGACAGACGACCCAGTCGCCTATTTTCTGACAAGGGGAAAGAATTCATTAACAAAACATTTCAGAAATTTCTGAAAGATAATCACATAACCTATATCCACACACACAATCCGGACATCAAATGTTCCATTGTAGAGAGATGGCAGCGTACTATCAAGTCAAAATTATTTAAAAGATTCACGTACACTGAACAATACAGATATGTGGATGGACTGCTGGACGATATTGTGGATGCATACAACCACACGTATCACCGCTCTATCAAAATGCGTCCTGTAGATGTCACACCTGACAGAGTCCTGGAGGTATATAATAACCTGTACCACGGTATGAACAACAGTAGAAAGAAACCAAAGTTTAACGTTGGAGACTATGTCCGAATCAGTCGAGAAAAACAAGCCTTCGAGAAAGGATATACCTGGAACTGGAGCGAGGAGATATTTAAAGTCGTTCAGGTCATTCCTCATGCGGTGCCGGTGTACCGGCTGGAGGACCTCGATAAGGATCCAATTGAGGGCACGTTTTACGAAATGGAGCTTCAGAAGATCAGCAAACCCGAGGCGTTCAAAATAGCATATATAGTGCGATCTAAAGGAACAAAGGGCAAACGACAACATCTCGTCCACTGGAGAGGTTATCCGAAAAAGAGTCGCTCTTGGATCTTCGATAAAGATCTTGTCTAGCATGGATTTTTACGCGTTTCTCCCAAGTAACGCCAGTCCGGAGGTTTATCCTGACAACACCACCTGTCATTTTAAGACGGAGTTGGCGCAGCGCATGGATCTCCATGGCCGCTGGCAGGCCGCACTCGTAGAGCTACACTACCCTAACACGATAGCACACATAGTCCAGGGGGAAAACGACATCACTCTCGTATCAAACACCTTTGTGGATACTGTATCCGCACGCCCTGGCTCATTTAGTTCAACACACGACTTTCTCATAGGCATAGGCGATGCTCTGAAAGGCTTCGGAAATAATAATAATGTGGTGGAAACACAACATTTTAAACTACTCCCTGATCAGCGCATTAAGTTCATGCCATTTGACATAGATGAAAAAACCAAAGTCCATTTCTCTCCCCGCCTCGCCCTCCAGCTGGGACTAGCCCATGCTGGACCATACCCTGCAGATGAGGAAATTTTGGGCGTAAAACCTGTGGACATTAGTTTGGGAGTTCCCTCTCAAATGTTTATTTACATGGATGTACTGGAAGAACAGATTATCGGGCACACGCGGGCCCCTCTACTCCGAACCGTGCCTGTAGACACGAAGGCGCAGTACGGTAGCATGTCTATGGTACACTTTGATCACCCCATTTACTTCGATCTTCGGACGAAATCGTTTGACACCCTGGAGATCTATATAAAGGACCATGCTGGGCGTAATGTACCATTCGACTTTGGAACGTCAACCTTGTTGGTTCATTTCAAACAACTATCATGACGCGTCAAGATCATATTACGGAGTATTACCTGCGCCAGGCCGGCGGCGGGCAGTATTATGCGGGTTCAAGCTACCAGAAAGGACACGGTATTGGCTCATGGCTCGGCGGATTATTTCGCACGGTCCTTCCCCTTCTCAAGAGCGGCGCGACCGCGGTGGGGAGGGAGGCGGCCCGGGCCGGTGCGCACGTCCTTGCCGATGTAGCCAGCGGCGACCCTATAGCAGACAGTGCTAGGCGACACGCGGGGGAAGCAGTTCAGAATCTTAAGCGCAGGGCGGCATCCGCCATGAGCGGGTCCGGCAGAGCTATAAAAAGGAAGAGACTTGCACCTAAACGTCATTCCGTAGCTAAAGCTCGAACGAGAAGGAGCTATACTCCCGACTATTTTACATAATGGCTTTCATGCATAGTGCCTCCGTTGAGGCTCTCCCCACAGAGCTAAGTCTTTGGCTGTCTAACGCCACACAGCTCGGGGAAGATAGTTGTCAGTGGATTGTGCTCAGTCCACTGGCTAATTTTGATTCGGCGACCACCATAGAGCTAGAGGCCCCGGGGGTGGGATATGCTTATCTTGACCCCGCCCATATGCTGCTCTACATTAAGGAAAAAATCGTGAATGCAGATGGTTCAGATATTACGGCGGCAGACAACAGTGACGCTACACTTGTCAATTACGGCATGCATGCCCAGTTTTGTCAAATTGATGCGAGTGTTAACGGTACAGTGATATCTCAATCGAGTATGACTTACCCATGGCGAGCTTACATCGAGGCATTTCTGAATTACGACAAAGCTGCAAAGAATACTCATCTACAGCAGCGTATGTGGTATGAAGACACGGCTGGTCACCATGACTCTATGGATGGTAACCAAAACACTGGACTCGCGTGGCGTCGCTCACGCACCAGGCTGAGTCGCGAGTTTGAGATGATGGGGCCTCTCCATCTCGATATGTGCAATACAGATCGTCTCCTACTCAATAATTGCACACTGCGTGTAAAACTGACTCGGTCTCGCGATGCGTTTGCTCTCATGAGTTCTAAAGGCACTGAAAAAATTAAGCTTTTGGATGTCAAACTCTATGTACGGAGGGTGAACATTTCTCCCTCTGTTCTGCTTGCTCACGCTCAGGCGCTAGAAAAATCAGCTGCAAAATATCCTGTCAACAGAGTGGATATTAAAACGGTCACGATAGCCCAGGGAATGCACTCCAAAACTATTGATAATCTTTTTATGAATCAATTGCCTCAGCGTGTCATCATTGGGTTTGTGGACAATCGTGCGTTTAACGGGGATTACGCTCGTAACCCCTATAATTTCCAACACTTTAATCTAAGCTACCTGCAACTTCATGTGGATGGACAGGCTGTTCCGTCACACCCGCTCACTCCCGATTTTACAAATGATCTGTACATGGAGTGTTACAACACTCTGTTTAGCGGCACGGGCATACACTGGAAGGACGAAGGGAACGGCATTAGTTGGAGTGATTACGCCAAGGGTAACACCCTCTTTGTTTTCGACCTCTCTCCTGATATGTCGGCCAGTGAGCCTCACTGGAACCTCCAGAGACAGGGCACTATGCGTCTCGATCTCCGATTTGCCGAACCTCTCGCTCAACCTATAAATTGCGTCGTGTACGCCGAGTTTCAGAATCTTATTGAAATCGATAAGGACAGGAACGTTATTGTTGACTACAGTGTATAATGGACGGCCTAACTCTTGACATACTCATGCGGCGCGACAGACACGTCGCCCCCTTATTCGAGGGCGTGTTTGCCGCGGACACCCTCCCCCGCAGGCTTCATAAATGTCCCGCACTCCTCATATGCAATACTGACCCCATTTCAAAACCAGGCACGCATTGGGTAGCTTTCTTCATTGATAAGCACGGCGTGGGCGAATACTGGGACTCTTACGGCATGCCACCTATTGTCTCTCACCATAGAAATTTTCTTAAAAGACTCTGTAAGAAATGGACTTACAATCATACAAGTCTACAATCTATTGACTCTAAAGTATGTGGTGAATATTGCCTGCTCTATTTGATTCACAGGGCACACGGCTACACACTCCACTCCTTTGTACATAAACTCTTTACTTCTAATCCGATCAAAAATGATGAGAAAGTGCGCACACTTTTCAAACGCATGTTTGGAAAGAAACGCACATGTGTCATTACAACATCAGGGTCGCAAACATGTTGCGAACGCCGGCGATAAATTTCCCTAAAAATTGTTGAAAGAGAAAAAAAATTTCAGTTTTTAAAAAAAAGTTTAAAAAAGTTTTACAAAAAAATTTAAAAGTTTAAAAGTTTACAAAAAAATTTTAAAAGTTTTAAAAAGTTTACAAAAAAATTTAAAAGTTTTAAAAAAAGTTTACAAAAAAAAATTAAAAGTTTTAAAAAAAGTTTACAAAAAAATTTTAAAAGTTTTAAAATAAAGTTTACAAAGAAAAAAAATTTGTTGACAAAAAAATTTTTGTTCACAAAGAAAAAAAATTAAGTTGACAAAAATAATTTTACAAGTTAAAAAAAAGTTTACAAAAAAAATTTAAAGTTTTAAAAAAAGTTAAGAAAAAAATTTAACAGTTTAAAAAGGTTTACAAAAAAAATTTAAAAGTTTAAGAATAGCTTTGGTTGTTTACCGATAGGGGGCGCCACAGGTGGTGGTGCGCTGGTATAAATTCTGAGCGCTTGTCGTGACGGATCATTCTTGTGTCTCGCTTGGTCGTGTTCACTTCTCACACCATGGCGTACGCATTTTTCGACATGCAAATGCTGCGAGGCGCCAACAACGAATACGTGGTCAAAGAGATCAGTGTGTACAGCTCACTGTACGATGTCAGTCGTGGCACAACAGTCTTTCAGCCACCCTACGCTGAGATCATCTTGTCACCTGAGCAACGTAAACGTAATGATTACGTGAGCAAACATATACACGGGCTTAAATGGAATAGCGGCACCGTTCCATATGATCAGCTCGGTGATTTGATTCATGCACTGATTAAAGACTATAAACGTGTGTACGTCAAAGGGCCTGAGAAAAGGAGACTCCTCCTTAAGTACGCTCCACCTGGCATATTTGTTTATGACCTTGAGCAGTACGGATGTCCACGACTTAAAATACTCCCTAAGCTCTTTGTGTCGTTTCATGGCAATGAACATAGCGTCTTCCCTACATACAACTGCGCTGCACTCAATGCAAAGCGCATAGGGCTGTGGTATGAGTTTAATAAGGTGCAGCCGAAGTGTAGATGTCGCAAATAAATTAGCTTACCGGTTTCGTATAGGCCTCCACGGGGGGATAGGATTTTCCGTTAAAAATTCTAACGAGCGTAACAGCATGCCTCCTGGGCGCGCATGGAAATGCTGTAAAAAAAGTTGTCTAGGATTTGAACCCACGATCTTAGCACCACACATATTCATATATCGATCCTCGATGTTAGGTTGGGTTAGGCACCCATGTGGGTTACGCCCATAGGTTAGGTTACACGTGTCACCAGGGACTCAGAGCACCCGCTACTCGGGGTAGTCAGGATGCCGGCCCCCCTTACACGTCCTAACGTGTCACCCGGGACTAGGGGTAGTCAAGATGCAGGCCCCCCTTACACGTCCTGACGTGTCATCCGCTACGCGGGGTCACCCGCCACTAGGGGTAGTCAAGATGGCGGTCGGGTGACTAGGGGTAGTCAAGATGGCGGTCGGGTGACTAGGGGTAGTAAACATGGCGGCGGGTGACTAGGGGTAGTACATACTACTCAGGCGCGTCGCAGCGTAACAGTGTTTCGCGAGGTATCGCGAAGCCTGTTACGCGAGACGTGGTCTGGCGTACATCTACCTAGTGCTGAGAGTGTTTTCACTAAATCAGTGTTTCTAAAACACTGAAATATTATCAAAACAAAGTCATATAACCATTAAAATGCTACAGAGGTTTGGGAGTGTTTCAATTCTATTTCAAATAGCTATAAATCATTTCAAAATAGATTCGCCTCACCATTGGCTGAGCGAAGCGAAGCCTATAACGCCACTGGAGTGCTAAAAAAGTTCATTGTCCGTCTGTCTGTCTGTCTGTCTGTCTGCGTGTCTGTTCGCACGATAACTCGAGAACGAGTTGAGATATCGAGTTGAAATTTTTAATGTAGCTTCCTTGCCCAAAAAGCTCGGTCGAGTTCGAAAATGGGCACTCTACCTCAAAAATTGACACTGTAAAAAAATGATTTACATTTTCAAAAAATATGAATTTAAAAAATTTATTTTTTTACAGTGTCCCCAATTTTTGAGCTAGATTGCCCATTTTCGAACTCGACCGAGATTTTTGGGCAAGGAAGCTACAGTAAAAATTTCAGCTCGATATGTCAACTCGTTCTCGAGTTATCGTGCGCACAGACAGACAGACAGAGACACAAACATTGAACTTTTTTAGCACTCCAGTGGCGTAATAGGCTTCGCTTCGCTCAGCCAAAAATTTCAGAGGTCACGTCCGATTTTATTTTTTTTTCCATAAGTTTGCACTTAATATGCCGGGCAGGTATTGTTGCTCACTTGGACGATTGTGGATACTTCCTTGGTTGTCGAGATAAGCCTCCAGGTCCAGAACCAACGTGGCCGCCCGAGAGCATAGAGGCTAAAACACGCAGAAGATTGGTCGCTCTCTTAGCAAACTTCATCAAATACGGGTGCGTTATATATATTTATTTACTGTTAAGTAAGGTGTGAACGAAATCGCAGTTTTTTGTGAGCCCTGTGTGAGTCTCGTGAGTCTCTAGCTTGAAGGGGCGTAGTAAAATTTTCATCGAGAATCACGTGTGATCGTCACTGCACAAACATGCGATAAATTATATTTTATTGCAAAAGAAAGCGATAAAGTGCACACACAAAACAGTATTCTTGCAGTAAGAATATAAATATTCTTGCTTACGATATTCTATTCACAATAACATGATTCTACCAGTAGTGACAAAGAACTTCTCGAAATCATACGAATTAAGCCTACTAGTATGAAATAAACTGAAGAACTCGGGCAATACATCTGTACTCTCTACCGAAGAATATTATTCCTCCTACAAGAATAGGAGTACTCTTGATTTGAGGACACAGATCTAATTGAGGTGACAGTTAATGTTAAATCTAAAACTGAGGCATGAAACTTGAAATTTTCTGTGAGGTAGAATCATTATGCTTATGGGCACGGCACCCCTCCGGTGGGATAGGACTGGGGGCCTACTCATCGCTCCCAGGGCTGTTCTCGTAGCCTAATGGTCAAGGGAGCGGCGCGCAATGTCAAAGGTCCAAGGTCCGGGTCCAGGCTAGGTGAGAAAAATAGTCAAGCAAAATGAAGTATTAGTTCAAGATTCTTCTCCGTCGCAGTCCATCACGAACTTATGTTACCTTCTGAGGTCTAAAATAAGAATCCAGAGGTTACACCCTCAACCCTACTTTATTCTTAATACAATAATACTGAAATCAAGCAGATTTGTACTACAAGGAAGAATATTTATGGGTAATTCTTTGTAGAATCATCACGCTCGAAAACGCGACTGCCACCGATCCGGGTGAAACTTACATGGATGATTACCTACTTGACACTTACTAAGAAGTGACATTTGGTTTGGGCCCAGCATCTTTCGTTATCGAGATATCGAGCGAAATCGATGAGAGCCGATTACTCCGAAATCGCTGATGAAATCGCCTATAACTCGAGAACCAATAAAGATAATTCAAATCCGAAAAAATGGTTGGGAAGGGGATGAAATTCTGCATCCGGACACAATTTTTCCAAATTTTTCGGTAAAGGTCAAATGTTTCAAAATTTTGACTGAATTGTGAAATTTAACGTAAAATTTTAGTCCGTCGGTCAAACAAGGCATTCTCATGCTCCAAAAATACCTTGATCCTTCCTACAAACGAAAATACCAACGACAAAAAACGATTTGTTTCGTTCCCGAGATATCTCAATTCTCCTGCACCCCTGCAAACGTCTGAGGCGTCAGGATAGGCAGACCCGCACCGTAGGCGCGTTCGGTGGGACTGCCTACCCAAACCTGGCACTTCCCACCCCTCCTCCCCGCTACCTCAGGTGTCAGGTGTCCGCCTCGCGTCCCGAAGCACTGACCGCCCCACAGTGAGCAAGAACCGGAAAAAAAAGGGATCAAAACTTGTAGCATCTATACAGCTAGATTTACAATTTCGACGTTTGGCATCCTGCCCTAAAATTTCACGCTGTTTCAGAATATCGCATCAAGTGTCACATACAAGATGCGGATCCAGCCCATTAAGGGAGGAAAAACGCAATTTTATGCCGATATTCGCAAAACATCAGTAAGGTTCCGTCCCTTGTACATGGAATTTGATGAGATATTCTTTAAGAGCTCAGAATTTCAGTACTGATTGCCAAGTTTCGCGAATCCCTGCATGAAATTGCGTTTTACCCCCCTTTTTGTACTGGCCCCGCTTCTTGCAATTGAATTTGATGAGATATTTTGAAAGAGCACAACATTTCACTGAGAATTGCAAAGCCACTAAAGTTGCGTGAATATCTGCATTAAATTGCGTTTTTCCTCCCTCCTCACCGAAATTCGCAAAACTTGGCAATCAGAATTGAGATATCTCGGGAACGAAACAAATCGTTTTTGGTCGTTGGTATTTTCGTTTGTAGGAAGGATCAACGTATTTTTGGAGCATGAGAATGCCTTGTTTGACCGACGGACTAAAATTTTACGTTAAATTTCACAATTCAGTCAAAATTTTGAAACATTTGACCTTTACCGAAAAATTTGGAAAAATTGTGTCCGGAGGCAGAATTTCATCCCCTTTCCAACCATTTTTCCGGATTTGAATTATCTTTATTGGTTCTCGAGTTATAGGCGATTTTATCAGCGATTTCGGAGTAATCGGCTCTCATCGATATCGCTCGATATCTCGATAACGAAAGATGCTGGGCCCAAACCAAATGTCACTTCTTAGTAAGGGTCAAGTAGGTAATCATCCATGTAAGTTTCACCCGGATCGGTGGCAGTCGCGTTTTCGAGCGTGATGATTCTACAAAGAATTACCCTTATACTAGTCCCCATTTAGATAATATTTTATTCTAACCCCAGTCATACTTGCGACTTGGCCCAAGAATACCGTTTTGTGTGTGTGCCGAAAAAAGACTGAGTATTACAGATATCAATAATATTAATCAGAAGCAAAAGCAAAAATTATTTCATTGCATGCTACTTACTACACTGATCACTACATAATTGTAGAAAACTTTTTGTATCGCAGTAAAGGCAGAGACGACATGCCACTTTAATTTACAACGTTAGCAAAGTTCGGATGGACCAGGCGTCCACGAAGGTTTGATGCTTTCACACGCCCGACGTTAGGCCGGACCATTTTGAAAGCAAAAGAGTAAACTTGGTGGCGTTTGGGTCTAAAATGAAAGACCTCAACTAAATGAGTCTGTGCGAAGTAGTGGCTCGGTTGAACAACGTTTAGCGCTCTCTCAAAGCCAATATCAAAACCGACCTCACGCGGCAGACGAAGTGCTCCGCCATTCTTAAAGTAGTAAGAGCGGCTTGGGCTGAAGTCAAGTGAAGTACTCGGGCTAACTATTATTCACGCAGAAGAGTCCCCCTAAACAATTTAAACGAAAGAAAACATAACAAGGAAGGAAATGTGAGTGCAATTTTGCACCTTAGCACAACGCATACGTCAAAAATGATTTTCTGAAAGGAATTTACAGTAGTCAACTTGACTAGTTTTAGCACTGCTTCCAGCCTTTGCACACTTTACTATTTACGACACAGGATGACTAAATATTTCAATCTAAGTGGTAAAACCTAAATAGATATATTTATTTATAAGCAAAAGATATGTTAGACGTATTTAAAAGCCGGAAAACTAAATATATTTGCGTAATTAAAGCGAAGTCGTTGTGCGCTGAGCAGCGCGCTGCGCCGAGGCACCCGAGCAGACGCTGCACCGGCACCGGCGGCCATCTTGCCAATTTCAGGCAGTTTTTCGCAAATATCTTTCATATTTTATCATGAACGTATACTTTCACCGACATATTTAGATTTGTGACAAAATTTTGCTCCTTATGAGTGCTGTCGTAACAATATCCGTGTTACAAATCGCTCGTCCCTAACGCAAACCACGTATCTTTGCGCGACCGCAGTGAAGCCACGCACGGCTGCGCGACCCTAGTGAAACCACGTATCGTTGCGCGACCCCAGTGAAACCACGTAACGCAATTTTTGGTCATTTTTTGTATACTACAAATTCTTATAGTACAAAGAATTCTGAATCAAATGGTGTAGTTTTTAAAAACTGACCAAAAATTGCGTTACGTGGTTTCACTGGGGTCGCGCAACGATACGTAGTTTCACTGGGGTCGCGCAAAGATACGTGGTTTGGGTTAGGGACGAGCGAAATAACTTCGCTATCTCAAATAAACCGGACATCTCCATAAGAGCCCATGTTAAATTGCCCTAATTTTAACGTCAAATATCTTAAAAAACGGTACACAGAAATTCTTTCGGCTCTGGATCGATCGAAAGTGCAACTTTTAAAGAATATGTAACCAAAGTTTCAGCAAATTGTTGTTACTTTCACCAAGGCGCGCTAACGACGTTAAGGAGCTGCAGCGCGCGCAATACGGGACCTATCGAGCTGCTTAGTATTCAGGTCCGAGCCTAGGGCCTCCTATACAACCCCTAACAGTGAAACAGTGAAGCCACTTCTAATCTGTCGACAGATTAGATCTTCTAGGAAGTCTTCTCCTATATGTTCTGTAACCAGCGCCAATAGATGTATTGGAGACAAAAGGGACTTCGGAGGGATTTTTTTAAAAGAGAAACTTCAGAAGGATTTTAAAACACGCGAAATTCCTTTCTTGTTCCCCTTCACTGTAAAAAAAGCTTGTTGGAGAACAACCTACTTTGTAACAACCATACGTATTAAGCAGGATAGTAGATTGGTAGCGTTCCGTAATGCATCTGATCTGAAACTTATCTGGATATGGATATCCATATTTAGAGTTGCGGATATCCAAATGAGCTCCACCCACTGTCTCACCAGGAAACGTGATCAGTTTTTATATGGTTGCAGAAATCCGACTCCGGAGAGTGAGCCAGACCCTGAACCAGATATTCGAGGGCTGCGCTGGCCAACGTTGCCATCAATGCCATCTGCCCCTTACCCATGTCTCGACATTAACACCTCATTAAGCGTTCAGTATGATGTCCTTGCGGAACGTATCCGCTTTTGGGAACATGTTTATGATAGACATTTTACCACAGGTATCACGACCGTTACTAGAAATCCACCGAGCTTTACTTCTGATCTACGAACTGTCAGTAAGGGTCCGTTTAGCATGTTTAGCTAGCGTTTTGCGAATACCATTAATGACAACTTTATAAATATTTTATAAAGTAGGACATATGTGGCCTCTTTACCAAGTATCGTTGTCTTAAAACACCATTGAATGAATACATGTATATTGGAAATGTGTAAACAAAACAAGAAATAAATCTTCCAAGTCTGCAAAATATCATATATTGCAGAATCCCTAACAGAAAACGACCTCCCTCTGAAGTCCCTTTTTTGAAATCCCTGGGAAGCCCCTAAACGAAATATCCCGGATGTCCCAAAAGGGAGCAAAAAAGGGAATTGGGATTTCAGAATCCCATCCGCTCAAATCCCTCTGAAATTGAGCGATGCGCTGCCGCTACAGCAAGACGGCACCTATTTGACTCAAACTAGTTTTATTATGTGTCCATGT
This sequence comes from Frankliniella intonsa, assembly GCA_033675135.1. Taxonomy (NCBI): domain Eukaryota; kingdom Metazoa; phylum Arthropoda; class Insecta; order Thysanoptera; family Thripidae; genus Frankliniella; species Frankliniella intonsa. The sequence continues at coordinate 1,473,976 of JAWJED010000046.1, read as the reverse complement.
CCAAGGGTGCTCATTCAGTGTTTTGTTGTTAGCTGACTTTATAGACACAGTACTCAAAGACATAGTGGAATTATTTTTAGGGCTCAAATTATTGAGTGAGAGCAAGTGTAATACTAATTTAACAAAGTCAACTAAGGACCTTATAATACAATTTTGATAGAATGTGGCTGCTAAGTTATGGTTTGGATTCAGATGAATGTGAGGGTGTATTTTTTTCAATGTATCTTTGTTTTACATGTAAAAGTCTTGTCAGACAGTTGTTAATTGCTACTATACTGAAGAAATTAGAAGTACATAAGTAATATTGGGATCTGTAAAGTAGAAGTCCCACCCCTTACTAGAAGCAGGTTTTGATAATCCTCCTCATCTTTTGTGATAGAGTTGTTGTGCTCTTTGACTATTGCAACCGCACGCTCTGCGCAGTCATTGACACTTTGCAGCCCCGCAACTATTTTCTGGGACTCCTGGAAGAACAGGATCGGAATTAAATTTAGTGGATTGGACTGGACGGATACGGAGAGTTAGTAGTAAGGGGGGGGGGGGGGGGATTCTAACACGCCGCCATATTGGTGGGGTATTCTAACACCCCCTGGTGAGGGTATTCCGCTGGTGGGACATTCTAACACCCCTGGTGAGGGTATTCCGCTGGTGGTACATTCTAACACCCCTGGTGAGGGTATTCCGCTGGTGGTACATTCTAACACCGCTGGTGAGGGTAACCTATGGTCGCCATCTTGAATGCGAGGGGCCTAAGTCCCCATGGTGGGACAATGTAACAGCTCCTGCCGGAGCGCCGCCGCCCTCCGCCCTGCCACGGTGAGTGACGTCATCCGCCGCCACGGCGGACCGCGGCCTCCGCCGCGTTGGCAAGCCCCTGTGCCGCGCCGCCGCGGCAGCAGCGCACCCTGACCATGTAGCGTAGCGCACACCTGACGTCGCCTTGCGCGTCGGGTGTGCAATTAAAAAAAAAAAATCTCAGGTACAAAACTCGAGCGGTAGTCGAACCGAAGCCGCAGCGCGTATGGGTCGGTCACGCTACCCACTCGCCCACCGAGCTTGCTGGCAGAGTCGGCGAGGCGGGGGAACACAGTCCCCCACGCCGCTCCCGTCGCCCTCTCGCCGGCGGCGGACGCCGCACGTTCAAGTCTCTGAATTCATATTGACGCATTTCTCTCACCACACGAGTGTATCGCTGCGATTCATCATGGCCAAAACTAATTTCTTTAGTGCATCACACATTACATTTCACTCACTAAAACAATTAAAGTCAAAATACGGGAAGAAGGGCGAACGCCTTAGCCTAAACCTCAAGAGCGCAACGCAACAGGTTTCTAATGAAATAACGATGTGTTTCGCAAGTTGGAAGAGAAATAAGGCATCGTGGTGAACCCTAAAATATTTTTCTTCGATCCGTGTTCTTCACTTCGTTTTAATTCGGTCGCAATCGTGTTTAAATTGTGCGTCGCCTAGCGCGGGGATTGGGACGGCGCGTCGACAGCATCCCTGGATGCTCGCTCAAACCTGCAGCCCCGTGGGAAGCGGGCGCGCCGAGCGCTCCCAGCGTACCTGCAGCGCTCATTGGCAGATATTCGGATTTTAGGCCAATGACGAGCCACCCTTCCGGGCGGCGGGGTGGGGGGGCTGTCATAAATACAGCCGCCCCGGCCCGGGGCGGCCACTTGATTTCTCGTCGCCGCACTGAGTGTCAGCCGTAGCAGAAGAATGAGCCGTTGTCGCGGGTGGGATTTTAAGAGGCGTCGCCTCGAGTCCAGCAGCAGCAGCGAGGAGGACGTCGATGTGGACGTCATCCAGATGGAGGTGCTGGAGCGCGACCTGATGCTGGTGAGTACCACGACGACGTGCTGTGCGTTTGCAGGGCGAAGCTCTGCCTGTTTGTCTCCCGGTGCAAGGTTTTCCTAACCTCGCTCGGTCGATTTTTTTGTACGGCGGAAGCTATGCCCGATTTCTGTGTGAGGCGGAGCGGCTCTCTGTAGGGCCTGCGTCCTAACCTCATACGGTGTTTTCAAGTTCAACTCAGTAATTCTCAATTTTTATTTTCCGTTTCCAGCTGTGTGTGTGTAGAGTCAGTGCTAGTGTTCGTTACTTTCAAACCGCGTCGTGTCGAAACTTGTCGCGAGTGCAGTGTCCGTCATGTGAAAAACTTGTTTCAAAATTCGAACCAACGCCGGCCCACCGAGTGCTGGCGTGCCGGTGTCGTTTGTCGCGCCGCGCCGCCAGCTTCTCGGAAGTGCCGTGCCGTGCCCTGCCGGCCAGGCTGCGCCACAACAAGCCGTCCCATGGCTGGTTGTGCCGCTAATTTCTGTGATAGAAATCGATTTATTTTCCTTGTTGTGTGTGTCGCCATGTCACGTCATGTACGTAAACCATGGTTTTTGACCCGTGGGAAAGTTGGTTCCCGCCGCGTCGCCGCCGGCCGGCCGGCCGGCCGGGCGGCCGGGGTCAGTCAGCTGATGCGCTAGCCCTTCCGCGCCGGTTGGGTTCAGCCACGCCGCACGGCGGCGGATCCGCGTTCGAATCCCGGTCGCGTCCTCGGATTTTTTTTTCGTGCGTGTGGGAGTGTGTGGGTGGGAGCGACGCCGTCATCATCACGTCCTTGCCGTCGTCTCGACAAGAATGTCGTAAGTTCGCTGCTTGAACGCAGCTTGCCGTTGCCGCATGCTTTTGAGAAAATCTCGCTAAAGCATGAACGCTTCTTTGACGTTTTAAGAAAAAAATCTTTTCTCTCGATGCACGCTTTTTCTTTCTTGATGCACGCCTCTGTCTTGATTATCCGCCCACCAATATCTACAGTTTTTCATTAAGCTGCCGGTAATGGTATGCGGTTTTCTCCCTGTGTTGGCATGCAATTCACGATGGTTGTACTTGCTTTCAGTCATCATCTAGCAGCGATGAGGAGCCAGCAGTGCCGCCGCCGGCACCATGTGCAGTGCCGCAACCCCCTCCCCACTGGCTGCTGTCACCGCCGGCACCATGTGCAGTGCCGCAACCCCCTCCCCACTGGCTGCCGCCCCTGCCGCACCGCCCCGGCACGCCGAGGGAGGAGCCCGCTGTAAGTCCATTTCACACTTCTGTGTACTTTGCCTGTTGCTTGTGATTCACGTTCCCTTCACTGCACTTTTGTTTTAACAAAACTGCAAGTAAGCGACGTGACGCATGGATTTGTTACTAACCGAATGGTTTGTTGTGTTTCAGGATGATCCAGACAAGGAAAATCGGCCACCGCCCCCCACGCCGCCGGCTAGCTGCAGCAGCTGCAGCAGCAGCAGCAGCAGCAGCAGCAGCAGCAGCAGCAGCAGCGGGAGCGGGAGCATCAGCAGTGCATGTGATGTAAGTTTTTTTCATCCCCTTTCCCCATCCCTAGTTTCTTTGTGAGTCAGTCATTTCCCCTTCCTGCCCTTCTGGCCGTAGTGTGCACACCTCCCAACTAACGGATTAGAAGCAATGCAGTGATGATAATGTTTTTTTGTTCATTGGTTCACAGGAGTGCCCTACTCCCAGTCCACTTCACCCCCGGGTCGCTCCGCCGACGCCACCCTCTGGAACGCCCCTGGTCGCCCCGCCGACGCCAACCTCTGCAACGCGTCGGGTCGCCCCGCCGACGCCAACCTCTGCAACGCCCCTGGTCGCCCCGCCGACGCCAACCTCTGCAACGCGTCGGGTCGCCCCGCCGACGCCACCCTCTGCAACGCGTCGGGTCGCCCCGCCGACGCCACCCTCTGGAACGCCCCTGGTCGCCCCGCCGACGCCACCCTCTGCAACGCGTCGGGTCGCCCCGCCGACGCCAACCTCTGCAACGCGCCGGGTCGCCCCGCCGACGCCAACCTCTGCAACGCGCCGGGTCGCCCCGCCGACGCCAACCTCTGCAACGCGCTGGGTCGTTCCGCCGACGCCAACCTCTGCAACGCCCCTGGTCGCTCCGCCGACGCCACCCTCTGCCGCCCTGCGCCAACTTCCCCAGGACGAGGACGCTAATGTGAGTATATGCATGCTCCTTCCCTTCGTGAGACCCCCGCGCCCAGCCCGCTCCGCCGCAAAGCGTCTAATCTGATTCTGTTCATTTGTTCACAGCCACCCTGGCAAAGCAGACAACTGCACCCCCGCGCTGGCCGCTTTCCTCGGGACCCGTATCACTACATTGCTCCTGGCTACAGGCGTCCACCGTACACTCGTCCACCGTCTATGCCTTTCGTGGAGGGAGGGCGTAGGGAAGGGGTGAGTATTTCATCCTGTTGGCCTCCATGAAAATACAGCTCTGATAACAATGTCTAATTATTCCTGTATGTTCTGTTACAGTCAGTCTTCGATCGTCTGGGGAACTTTGTGCCGCAGGCACCATACCCACACACATGGCCACGTGGCTCATGGCCTCCGTATTATGCTGTGTGGGGCCCTAGGCCAGGCTTCTGGAACTGGAGGGGGCCAGTCGACATGTAATTAATTTTTCATACATTTTTTTGCTTTACTGAAGCTTTTTTTGTAACTAAGTTTTTTTCAAAACTTGTTTTAAATCACTAAAGGTTGTTTTTTTGTAAACTAATTTTCAAAAAACTTTTGTAAAATCACTGAAGGTTTTTTTTGTAAATAATTTTTCTATTTTTATTACATGAATACTTGCATTTATTTCTGTGTTTCCTTGCTACCTTTCCGTAACTTATCCTAACACTTTCCGCAACTGTCGAATCTCTTAATGGCACTGAACTTTGGCTTTTACTTTTCCGCAACTTAAACTATGACTGACTCACTCTAGTAGGAATTCAATTTAGTATTCTCACTACTTGTTGTTTTGTCAAAAGCTATTTCGCCTAAGACTTGTTCTTTGCCAACAGTTAAGTCAAGGCTACTCCGAACTTGAGTTACGAGTCACTTGGCTGAATGAAATCAGAACTGGAGTTGTGCTTTCAGTTTCAAAACTAAGAGTACACTTTTCTGACTTGCTAACATAACATGAAACATCCTTAACTAAATCTAACTCAAACCTTGTGTTGGCGTGGGTGCGAGAGAGACGGAGCTGTGTGAGCTGCGCGCCGCGCGCCGGGGCCTGTGAGCTTAGTAGCTCAGACGCGTGAGCTAGCGGCAGCCGGCCCTCTGGCGGCTGCTTGATGGTTGCAAGAGCCGAGCTCACGAGCAACGCAACTCGCCGGGTTCGGCGCTGCGCACGCCGAACTGGACCGACTGGGCCCCGGGCCGGCGGGAGCCGGGGCCGGGCCGGAGCCGGAGGCTGCCGCTCTTCTCCTCCTCCCGGCCCGTCCCGGCCGCGCGCCCTGCGCGCCCCGCGCCCCCACCTCCACAACGAACCCTTTGCTCTGTAGCGAGTGCCGGCGCCGCGCCCGCGGGGGCGGGGCCGGGGCCGGGGGCGGCGATGGAACGGAGCCGCCGGCCGCCTCGCCCCGCCCCGCCTCGCCCCGCCCCGCCCCGCCCGGCCCGGCCGGTGCACGCCCGTGCACGCCAAGGGGCGTGCTCGGGGGGGCGACGCCGCGGGGGTCCAGCTCGCCGCCGACCGAGTCCCGGTGCACGCCAAGGGGCGTGCTCGGGGGGCTGCCTAGCCGGCACGGCGCTCACACTTCTAAGTAGGTCGCGCGGGGAGGAAATGACTTTGTACCGGACATGCACTTTGTTTTATCGCAATGAGGAGCGCTGGTGGCGCCCTCGTATCATTGCAGCGGCCGTATTTGGAACTTGCACGGCGCATGCGCAGTGCCGCGTTGCACCGCGGCGCCAGCGCCACCAGCGCGCCCTAGTGGGCGAAATGGTACTACTCGGCTTTGGATAAAAGGCACCCAGATTTCCAGAGCAGCACAGTCACTTTTCTGTGCTCTTAGCGTTCAGTCCCCTCTCAAGCTAACTTTTTTCCCTCAGTCTCTTCAAGACTTCAAAAAATGACTCTCATTGATATTATTGAAGAATGGGATAATGCATGTTACTTTAATGATGAATTGTTGGCCGCAGCCTACTCTTTGGCTCTTGATTGCATGCGCACTGCCTCCCCGCAGGAGCGCCAGGACCCGCGAGTCCTTAACTTTCTAAATTGTGGCTACATGGCCTATCTTCGCGAAAAATCAAAGTCTAACAAAATGGATGCACATATCCACCAATTGGCACTCAAATTAGCACGCCCTGCACCCCGCACGGCTGCGGACATGGTCGGGGGTGGAAACCCCACCCCGCCCCGCCCTGCGGAGCCCCAGCCCGGCCCGTCCCGTCAGGTTACCCCGACCATTCGGAAGCGCGACCGCTCGCCGGAGCCCGAGCCCGGCCCGTCCCACCAGGTCACCCCGAACAACAGGAAGCGCGACCGCTCGCCGGAACCCGAGCCGGAGCCTGAACTTGAGCCGGAAATTGAAATCCTTCAAACCCGCGAACGTCATCTCAAGCGGTTTAAAACTGTTTTTCGAGAGGAAACGGTTGTCATAAAAAATCTGGGGCAAGAACTTCCCTCCGAACAACTCATGGAGGGCATGTTCGATGCCATGTTAGCGCGTCAACGAGATGCCGTCGACGCAAAAGACGATGACCGCGTCATATTGGAAATTGAAAATGGAGAAAACGCAGAGAACCCTCTTTGGTTTAATATGAGGCGTGTCGACCAAATCAATGGACGCGTCATTTTGGACAAACTGGGTCGCGTTTTAAACAGTAATCAAAGCTTTATGTCCCACGGACAACTTAAAATATCTTACATTCATATTCCCACCCCTGAGGCCGGCGGGCGCCGGATCCATAGAGTCGCTAATGAATCCCTTGATCAATGGCTTAAAAGAAAAATAGACAGTAAAACTATTTTCTCTCCCAGTAACACAGAAGATAATATGTGTTTGACTCGGGCAGTTGCTGTGGGGATGGCCAAGGAAGGTATGAACTACATGGCCTTCTCACGCATGAAACAGTCCAAGTCGGTTACTCAGAAAAAAGAGGCAGAAAAGCTGTGTGAGATGGCGGGATTAGACATACAACAGCGTTGTGGTCTTGACGAAGTGCGCCAACTTCAAAGTGCATTGTCTGATCACCGTCTGGTTGTCTTTACCGATCAACACGGTAAAGAGTGCGTTTTTAAGGGGGATTATGCCGCTGGGAGAAAAAATATATATTTGTTATTGCATGGAGGTCATTTCCATACTATTTTGTATCCCCGTCGAGCTTTTGTTTATGAATATGTTTGTGAGAAGTGCGTTGTATTCTACAACCACAAAGGAGAGCACCGATGTGTGGGCCATTGTTGGCGCTGTCTTGGCCCTCAGCCGCATGACGATCCTGCTATTCCCTTAACGCGCTGTCAGGACTGTGGACATAAATTCACACCGGGCGAGTGCTTTGACAACCACAAGACTTTGAAATTGCCCAACACTGACCAAACCAAATGTGACACATTTAGATACTGTCAAGGGTGTGAAACAAGTTACTCCATGGCACGAGGGCGAAAACATGTTTGTGACTTTGTGTACTGTAAATACTGTAAATCCAATGTCAGGGAAAACCACTTATGCTTTATGCAGAAGTGGGAGGGGCGTGAAAAAAGAGAAAAATGGAATTATATTACCATTTACTTTGACATAGAGACGACTCAGCATACCGAGTTAGACACAAAACCGGGTGTTTTTGAACACAAGCCGAACCTTTTAGTCACGCAGGCAGTGTGTGACGAGTGCCATCATATCCCTCAGAACGATTATTTTTGCACAGTTTGTAAGACTCGCCAACACGTCTTCCACAATTTAGATGACTCTAACCTCAATGTGATCGGTCAATTCATAGATTATTTACAAAGTTTCCCCGCCAAGACGGAGCTGTTAATTATTGCGCATAATGCCAAATCATTTGATGGCATTTTTGTTTTGCAGGAACTGATTGCCCGAAAAATGAAACCAGAATTAACTCTGCAAGGCGCTAAAATTATTTGTATGCAACTTAAAACCTGGAAATTCATTGACTCGCTCATGTTCCTGCCCATGCCCCTGGCTGCCATGCCTAAGTCCTTTGATCTCATAGAACTTAAAAAAGGATATTGGCCCTTTCTGGCCAATAAACCCGAATTCTATAAGTATGAAGGCCCCCTCCTCGATCGCGAGATGTACTGCACGTCAACTATGAAGTCCAAGGCTGTAGAGGATTTTAACAAATGGTACGACGAGAAAATTCAAGAGGGATACGTTTTCAATTTCAGAAGGGAACTTATTGATTATTGTGTCAGTGATGTCACTATTTTGAGACAAGCCTGTCAGGCTTTCAGAAATCTCTTTGTGGCGTCGGCGGGGTTCGACCCCATGTTCCAGTGCATTACACTGAGTTCTGCATGCATGGGGGCCTATCGAAAAAACTTTATACCTGAAAATAAAATTGGCATAGTCCCTGCCGGCGGGTACCATGGCCGTGGCAAACAGAGTCACAAAGCACTACGTTGGCTTGATTTTGAGTCTCATAAACTCAGCCAAAAAATTGCCACGATATACACGGACAGAGAAGTCTCAGTTCTGGGCCGTCGAGTCGACGGGTATGTTGAGTTAGTGCAAGCCAATGGAAGCATTGAGAAGCGCATCTATCAGTTCCATGGATGTTTTTGGCATCACTGCCCCCTCCACTACCCTGCCGTGCCCGAGTGTGGCGAGAATCGGTATGAGACAACAAAGAAAATCACAGCTCTCTTCCGCCGAGCCGGGTACACTGTTGTGGAAAAATGGGAATGTCAGTGGGAAAATGACCTCGAATCCGCTGAGGTGAAAGCCTATTTTGAGGCCCACCCCACCACCCGCTCCCCTCCTCTTGACCTACGCAAAGCACTTTGCGGTGGTCGTACCAGCGCTCTCCGGTGGTACCACAAGGCCGACGTGTCGAAGGGGGAAAAAATAATGATGGCTGATATTGTCTCTTGTTACCCGAACGCCAACCTACGGGGCGAGTACCCAGTTGGACACCCGACTATTTACGTTGAAAATGACCCACAAATGCCCCCTGTAGACTCATGGAACGGTGTAGTTAAATGCACTGTGCTACCTCCCCGTGACCTCTTCCTCCCGGTGCTTCCCTATAAGTGTAATGGGAAACTTATGTTCCCCTTATGTCATGTGTGTGCTGAAACAGAAAGCACAGAGATCTGTCAGCATAGCCCGGCTCAACGCCAATTGACTGGGGAGTGGTGTGCCCCAGAGTTTAAACTGGCACTCCAAAAGGGGTACACTCTCATACGGGTACACGAGGTGTACCAGTACTCAGGCACTATGCAGTATAATCCTGAAACTGGAGAAGACGGGCTTTTGTCCGCCTATGTCCGCCGCTTCATGGCTTTAAAAATTCAGGCTAGTGGCTGGCCTGAAGGGTGCGACACTGAGGAAAAAAAAGAAAAGTATATGGCTGACATTAAAAAATACGATGGCATCATTATTGATCCCACCAAAGTTCAAAAAAATCCTGCTCTTCGTACACTGTCAAAATTAATTTTGAACAGTTTTTGGGGAAAGTTCGGGGAGAAAACCCTGCGGCCTAAGACTGAACTAGTGTATGACTATGCTGATCTGATAAAAATAGTGACAGACACTTCAAAAAAAGTGAGCGGCCTCGTTCCATTAGGGGAAGCGTGCCTCCAGGTTTCATATAAACCAGTAGATGATTCTGAGGAGTCACTCCCAACCTCATCTCTACTGCTTGCCTGTTTCACAACCATGTTTGGTCGTCTACATCTGTACAAGCACTTGGACATTGTACAAGAGAGGGCCCTGTACCATGACACAGATTCCGTGGCGTACATCTCACGCCCCGGGCTCCCCGACATTCCCCTGGGCACGCACTTGGGTGACTTAACAGATCAAATTGCTGAAGACTATGGGACGGGGTCATTTATTACCGAGTTCGCTGCCGGAGGGCCAAAGAATTATTCTTACAAGGTGGCAGTTGGTGGGGACCCCAGCAATATTAAGGTGTGCATTAAGGTGCGAGGCATCAGTATTAATTCCTCGTGCGATGCTCTTGTCACCTTTGACAATCTCAAAGCTATGGTCATGGGCGAACAGGAAAAAAATATTATTCGCATTCCCCGTCAGATCGCACGATTGCCCGGGTGGAAAATAGTGACCTGGAGCTCCCAGAAGTTGTGGCAGGCCGTCAACACGAAGCGGCGACGTGTCGATATGACACACACCGTACCTCACGGCTTCAATGCATGGGAAGAAGCCGATGAGGAAGACCAGGACCTCCTTGAGGCCATGGACTTATTGGCTGACGCCTAAGAGGTAGGCAATGCGCAGGGGAGATGCAGGCTGGCCCCACCGGCGCAGGGGAGATGCTGGTTAGGCCCCATTGCCGCAAGGCATACATTTTTTTGCTATAAAAAGACAGACACACATGGCGTGCCCATCAGACACAAAGATGGATCTCAGGTTCCAACATCCATGCACTGCCCTCGTGGTAGGGGGTACAGGGAGTGGCAAAACTTACTTCACGAAACGTCTTATTGAACATAGAGATGAGATGTTCAACACCTCATTCGATCATATTATTTTCTATTATTCAGAGTGGCAGCCTCTTTACGATAACCTTAAGTCTCAACATGGGGTCGATTTCAGACAGGAACTTCCTCTGATGGAAGATCATCCCTCGGGACAAGGCTCAAAGCTCATTGTCATTGACGATTTTATGGACGAAATTAAGTCTCACCATAAAGAAATCCTGAAATTTTTCATTAAGGGGTCACATCATAGAAACCTCAGTATTTTTTTCCTGAGTCAATGCTTGTTCCCGGACGGTCTACGACAAATAAGTTTGAATGCACATTACATTGTGCTCTTTAAAACAAGTAGGGACTTGGCACAGATACGTACATTTTGTATGCAAGTTGACCCACAACATTTTCGCGCGCTTTTGGAGGCCTATGAGGACGCCACGCGGGCCGGGTACTCGTACATCTTGTTCGATTTCAAGCCAAACCAGGCAGATCACCTACGGACGCGCACGCTCATTTTCCCGGGCGAGTCCACGGTCGTTTACATTCCTCGCGCAAAGTATAAAAGGGAGATGATAACAGAACTCTGAATCATTCTTTGACGATGGCTCCTGTCGCAAAGACGCACAAAGCTGTGCTGCAGGTTCTTCAGTCCGCTAAGCCGAAACTTCGTAAAGCTATTCTCGAGAATTCGGATAGAGCTCTTGTGTTCGCTATCTGTGAGATTTGTGACAATTTGCTTCGTGGTAATATTCCACTCAGTGAAAGTCATAAATCTAAACTTAAACGTCACCGCAATAAAATCAGAGAACTCGCACAGAGAGGCGAGGGGTGGCAAGTTAAGAAAAAATCACTCGAGCAGACAGGAGGTTCGTTTCTTCCACTTCTGATTAGCGCTGTTGCCTCTGCGCTACCTTCCCTATTGCAATGAATCACGTTAAAAAAATGATTCTCGTGCCACACGACAGTGTGGCCAGACTAAATGATCCTAGCCCACCCGCCTCTGAGACACAACTTAGCGCTCTAGACAATGAGATGGAACTCATTATGCGTAAAAAATACGCGGACGATTCTCTCAAATGGAAATTATATAATGAGGCTCTACAGCGTTACTTACATTTCAAAAACGAGAGTAAAAAACCGGTGCAAATATCTGTGCAGGAGTTTACGGGCGAACCAGAAAATGTGGTGCGCCAGCAGCTTGCTGCCGCCATGCCCAAGACATATAAAGAGCCCGCACTGAGAATTTACGATTATTTGAGCACGACTGGCTCACGAGTGACGTGGGATGCCTCAGGTCTCGTATCTCTTGACGGTACACCAGTGACAAATTCTAATATCATTGATTTGATTTCGGATCTCACGCGATCACGTAAAAATTTTGAACCTGTGGGTGTGTTGAATTTTATTAAGACTCTGTCTACTCTCAATATTCCGTTAGAACTCATTCCTAACGAGAAACGTAGAGTCGCCATTATTCAGGCGCGTAACCAGGGTGGTGGTGGCGCTGTAGTTCCGATTCCCGTGACTAAACGCGTAACTAAACCCCCACGTTTAAATCGCGTCAATAAAAGTCGTGTCACTAAAAAACGTGTGACTAAACATGCCTGGCAATCTTGGTGACGTGTATCACGAGCCCGCTGACCCTGCGTCTTACGGCTCTGCTTGGAAACTCTGGGATGCTACGGGAGAAAAGAAAGAGAAAATTACTCAGTATTTGGAGGGTGAGGACGCGTACACACTCCACAAACCGGCTAGGCGTCGATTTCCTCGTAATGTGACTTATGCCGATAATATTGACGAGAGCTGGCAGACAGATTTAAGTGACTTCCAGTCTCTTAAAAAAGATAATGATGGTTTCAGTTATATTTTATGTGTGATTGATGTTTTTTCAAAATACGGTTGGGCTGTGGCTATAAAAGATAAGTCTGCTCCCTCCATCATGAAGGGGTTCCAAACTATTTTTAAAAGTACTGATCGCCGACCCACTCGCCTATTTTCTGACAAGGGGAAAGAATTTATTAACAAAACATTTCAGAAATTTCTTAAAGATAATCACATTACCTATATTCACACACATAATCCGGACATCAAATGTTCCATTGTAGAGAGATGGCAGCGTACCATCAAGTCAAAATTATTTAAAAGGTTCACGTACACTGAAAAATACAGATATGTAGATGGACTGCTGGACGATATTGTGGATGCATACAATCACACTTATCACCGTTCTATTAAAATGCGTCCTGTAGATGTCACACCTGATAGAGTCCTGGAGGTATATAATAACCTGTACCACGGTATGAACAACACTAGAAAAAAGCCAAAGTTTAAAGTGGGTGATTATGTCAGAATCAGTAGAGAAAAACAAACGTTCGAAAAAGGCTACACGTGGAACTGGAGCGAGGAGATATTTAAAGTCATTCAGGTCATTCCTCATGTGGTGCCGGTGTACCGGCTGGAGGACCTCGATAAGGATCCAATTGAGGGCACGTTTTATGAGATGGAGCTTCAGAAGGTCAGCAAACCCGAGGCGTTCAAAATAGCATATATAGTGCGGTCAAAGGGCACCAAGGGCAAACGACAACATCTCGTCCATTGGAGAGGTTATCCAAAAAAGAGTCGCTCTTGGATCTTCGATAAAGATCTTGTCTAACATGGATTTTTACGCGTTTCTCCCAAGTAATGCCAGTCCGGGGGTTTATCCTGACAACACCACCTGTCATTTTAAGACGGAGTTGGCGCAGCGCATGGAACTCCATGGCCGCTGGCAGGCCGCACTCGTGGAGTTGCACTACCCTAACACGATTGCACATATAGTCCAGGGGGAAAACGACATCACTCTCGTGTCAAACACCTTTGTGGATACTGTTTCTGCACGCCCTGGTTCATTTAGTTCAACAAACGACTTTCTCATAGGCATAGGCGATGCTCTTAAAAGCTTAGGAAATAATAATAATGTGGTGGAGACACAACATTTCAAACTACTCCCTGATCAGCGCATTAAGTTCATGCCATTTGACATAGATGACAAAACCAAAGTTCATTTCTCTCCCCGCCTCGCCCTCCAGCTGGGACTAGCCCATGCTGGACCATACCCTGCTAATGATGAAATTTTGGGCGTAAAACCTGTGGACATGAGTCTGGGAGTTCCCTCTCAAATGTTTATTTACATGGATGTACTGGAGGAACAAATAATCGGGCACACGCGCGCCCCTCTGCTCCGCACGGTCCCCGTGGACACAAAAGCCCAGTACGGTAGCATGTCAATGGTTCACTTTGATCATCCGATTTACTTCGATCTTCGGACGAAATCGTTTGACACCCTGGAGATCTATATAAAGGACCATGCAGGACGTAATGTACCATTCGACTTTGGAACGTCAACCTTGTTGGTTCATTTCAAACAACTATCATGACGCGTCAAGATCATATTACGGAGTATTACCTGCGCCAGGCCGGCGGCGGGCAGTATTATGCGGGTTCAAGCTACCAGAAAGGACACGGTATTGGCTCATGGCTCGGCGGATTATTTCGCACGGTCCTTCCCCTTCTCAAGAGCGGCGCGACCGCGGTGGGGAGGGAGGCGGCCCGGGCCGGCGCGCACGTCCTTGCCGATGTAGCCAGCGGCGACCCTATAGCAGACAGTGCTAGGCGACACGCGGGGGAAGCAGTTCAGAATCTCAAACGAAAGGCAGCATCCGCCATGAATGGGTCAGGCAGTGCTATAAAAAGGAAGAGGCTTGCGCCTAAACCTCATTCCGTAGCTAAAGCTCGAACGAGAAGGAGCTCTTCTCCCGACTATTTTACGTAATGGCTTTCATGCATAGTGCCTCCGTTGAGGCTCTCCCCACAGAGCTAAGCCTTTGGCTCTCCAATGCCACCCAGCTCGGGGAGGATAGTTGTCAATGGATTGTGCTCAGTCCTTTGGCTAATTTTGATTCAGCGACCACGATAGAGCTAGAGGCTCCGGGGGTGGGGTATGCTTATCTCGACCCCGCACACATGTTGCTCTACATGAAAGAAAAAATTGTGAATGCTGACGGTTCAGATATTACAGCGGCTGACAACAGTGACGCTACACTTGTCAACTATGGCATGCATGCCCAGTTCTGTCAAATTGACGCTAGTGTTAACGGTACAGTGATATCTCAATCGAGTATGACTTACCCATGGCGAGCTTACATTGAGGCATTCCTTAATTACGACAAAGCTGCAAAGAATACTCATCTACAGCAGCGCATGTGGCATGAGGACACGGCTGGTCACCATGACTCTATGGATGGTAACCAAAACATTGGACTCGCGTGGCGTCGCTCACGCACTAGGCTGAGTCGCGAGTTTGAAATGATGGGCCCACTACACCTCGATATGTGTAATACAGATCGGCTCCTGCTTAATAATTGTACTCTGCGTATAAAACTGACTCGGTCTCGCGATGCGTTTGCTCTCATGAGTTCTAAAGGCACTGAAAAAATTAAGCTTTTGGATGTCAAACTCTATGTCCGTAGAGTCAATATTTCTCCCTCTGTTCTGCTTGCTCACGCCCAAGCCCTAGAAAAATCTGCTGCAAAATATCCTGTCAACAGAGTAGATATTAAAACGGTCACCATAGCCCAGGGAATGCACTCTAAAACTATTGATAATCTATTTATGAATCAATTGCCTCAGCGTGTCATCATTGGTTTTGTCGACAATCGTGCATTTAACGGGGATTACGCTCGTAACCCCTATAATTTTCAGCACTTTAATCTGAACTACCTGCAACTTCATGTGGATGGACAGGCTGTTCCGTCGCACCCACTTACTCCCGACTTCTCAAAAGATCTGTACATGGAGTGCTACAACACTCTGTTTAGCGGCACGGGTATACACTGGAAGGACGAGGGAAACGGCATTAGTTGGAGTGATTACCCCAAGGGCAACACCCTCTTTGTTTTCGACCTTTCTCCCGACTTGTCGGCCAGTGAACCTCACTGGAACCTCCAGAGACAGGGCACTATGCGTCTCGATCTTCGATTTGCCGAACCTCTCCCCCAGCCTATAAATTGCGTTGTGTACGCCGAGTTTCAGAATCTTATTGAAATTGATAAGGATAGGAACGTTATTGTTGACTACAGTGTATAATGGACGGCCTAACTCTAGACACACTCATGCGGCGCGACAGACACGTCGCCCCCTTATTCGAGGGCGTGTTTGCCGCGGACACCCTCCCCCGCAGGCTTCAAAAATGTCCCGCTCTGCTCATTTGCAATACAGACCCTATATCAAAGCCCGGTTCACATTGGGTAGCTTTTTTCATTGATAAGCACGGCGTGGGTGAATACTGGGACTCTTACGGGATGCCACCTCTTGTCTCTCACCATAGAAATTTTCTTAAGAGACTCTGTAAAAAATGGACTTATAATCATAAAAGTCTACAATCTATTGACTCCAAAGTGTGTGGTGAATATTGTCTGCTCTACTTGATTCACAGAGCGCACGGATACACACTCCACTCCTTTGTACATAAACTCTTTACTTCGAGTCCGGCTAAAAATGATGAGAAAGTGCGCACACTTTTCAAACGCATGTTTGGAAAGAAACGCGCATGCGTCATTACAACATCAGGGTCGCAAACATGTTGCGAACGCCGGCGATAAATTTCCCTAAAAATTGTTAAAAGAGAAAAAAAATTTCAGTTTTTTTAAAAAAGTTTACAAAAAAATTAAAAAAATTTTAAAGTTTTACAAAAAAATTTTAAAAGTTTTAAAAGTTTTACAAAAAAAATTTAAAAGTTTAAAAAGTTTACAAAAAAATTTAAAAGTTTTAAAAAGTTTTACAAAAAAATTTAAAAGTTTAAAAGTTTACAAAAAAATTTCAAAAGTTTTAAAAAGTTTACAAAAAAATTTTAAAAGTTTAAAAGTTTACAAAAAAATTTCTAAAGTTTTGAAAAGTTTTACAAAAAAATTTAAAAGTTTTAAAAAGTTTACAAAAAAATTTTAAAAGTTTAAAAGTTTTCAAAAACAGTTTAAGAATTTTTACCAAAACATCATGGTTTTTTATGATTGCGCATTAATGCTAATAAATTAGCTTGTCGGTTTCGTATAGGCCCTTTGGGGATAGGATTTTCCGTTAAAAATTCTAACGAGCGTAACAGCATGCCTCCTGGGCGCGCATGGAAATGCTGTAAATAAAATTGTCAGGAGTGGGATTCGAACCCACGTCCTTAAGAGGACCCGCTCTTGAGGCAGGCGCCTTAGACCACTCGGCCATCCTGACATCCTGACACAGGTCCATAAGGACACTTAGGTCCTACGATCCTCGATGTTACACCCTTAGATTACTCGTCCTGACCTGTCGGTCACTTACGCGGCGCGGGTTCGACTACCGCTCGAGTTTTGTACCTGAGATTTTTTTTTTAATTGCACACCCGACGCGCAAGGCGACGTCAGGTGTGCGCTACGCTACATGGTCAGGGTGCGCTGCTGCCGCGGCACAGCACAGGGGCTTGCCAACGCGGCGGAGGCCGCGGTCCGCCGTGGCGGCGGATGACGTCACTCACCGTGGCAGGGCGGAGGGCGGCGGCGCTCCGGCAGGAGCTGTTACATTGTCCCACCATGGGGACTTAGGCCCCTCGCATTCAAGATGGCGACCATAGGTTACCCTCACCAGGGGTGTTAGAATGTACCACCAGCGGAATACCCTCACCAGGGGTGTTAGAATGTACCACCAGCGGAATACCCTCACCAGGGGTGTTAGAATGTCCCACCAGCGGAATACCCTCACCAGGGGGTGTTAGAATACCCCACCAATATGGCGGCGTGTTAGAATCCCCCCCCCCCCTTACTACTAGAGTTATAATGGACTTACTTGATAAGAGGGGAGAGACAGCCAAACAAACGGATCCATTGCCAAAAAATCTTGATTTAAATCTAACATGAGAAAAAATTCTCTTGTCTTTTCATTAACAAAAAATGGGAGTCCTTTTTCAGGGAGTGAGCGTAGAGCATCGTCTTTGTTGGGGACATTAAAGCGGTGCTCGCGTTTTTTACTTTTACTTTTTTCGTCCAAATTTTTCACCATTTCCCTTTTATCATCATCAGAAACATCTGGGTCAAAATATGCTATTGCTACACATAGTGGAAAATAATATATTTTTTAAAAATAGTTAAAAAAGAATCACTATTGAAATTGGAGACGGGGTCTCACCCGTCACAGCAAACATCTCAATCGTGAGGGAATAAATGATCCTCCCCATAAACCTGGCAGATGAGAGAGCAAGTGGTGGACGGAACTTAATTCCACCAGGTGGTGTACCTCCAAGATAGACTAGGTAGATGTACGCCAGACCACGTCTCGCGTAACAGGCTTCGCGGTGTTTCGCGAAACACTTACGCTGCGACGCGCCTGCGTACATCTACCTGGGCCTGCGGCGCTTCCCGTCTAAAAAATTAGGATGCCATTTGGTCAAAAATTATTTGAACCCTTGTCGTCAAATCAGGGAACGCCATTGAATTGCACTGGAAAGGACCGTTCTGACCATGCACGGAAAAGGGTAGTTTGGGATTGTCGATAAATGTCAGAACTTTTGAGTTATGCCCTTGCTGACTGGTTCAAATACGATTCGAATAATAAATCAGTTGGCAACATTGAATTGCACTCGTGCATACGGTTCCGGCGATATGCCGATCTGATTAATACACTTTTTACGCGCATATTGGCGACTTCTTGTCCAAATTTAACGCTGTAACAGCAAAACGGTAAGAAATACGGCCAAACGGACGAAATTTCCGTCCGTAGGACCGCAACTCACCGATTTACCCCCTAGGACACTATAATTTTTTAATTTTTTTTACATTATTTTACGAAAATGATTGTTTGCGGAGCGAGTTCGCTCGCGGAGCGAGCGGACTCGGCGAAGCGTTACTCATTGGGTTATCCAAAAGTTTGTCTGTGCGAGACGCTGTCCAAGACACATGATATGTCTCAGAAACTGTCCCGGACAATTTTTGTCCTGGACAAAAACAATGTCATTGTAAATGCGTCTACAAGATATGTCCAAGTCACATCGGGTGGCCGTCACACTACTCCCTTCTTCTGAGACTCTAGTGCCGCGTGCCCACTCCCCCATGTCACGTTGATGAAGTCTTGTCTGTGCGAGACGCTATGTCCGAGACAAGATGAGGTTTTGGACAATTTTGGTCCAAGACAAATGCGATGTCATTCTGAAAACATCTACAAGATATGTCAAAGACAAATGCTTTGTCCCAGAACTTGTCCCAGACAATTTTTGTCATTGACCAGAGCAATGTCACGATAATATAGTCTTGTCTGTGCGAGACATTATATCCGAGACAGAGTTTCATTCTTGTCTCGGACAAAATATGTACAAAATAGTGTCTCTCTGATTGTTATGTCCAAGACAAGGTCTCAGACAATCTTTGTCCAACACAAATAATGTGTCCAAGAACCAACTACACAATTTTTGTCCAAGACAAGAGCAATATCACCCTGATAGCGTCTACAAGATATGTCCAAGACACACGATATGTCCCAAAACCTGTCGCATAACCTGTCCCGGACAATTTTTGTCCTGGACAAAAGCAATGTCACGTTAATCAAGTCTTGTCTGTGCGAGACGCTATGTCCGAGACAAGATGAAGTCTTGGACAATTTTTGTCCAAGACAAAAGCGATGTCATTCTGAAAGCATCTACAAGATATGTCCAAGACACATAACATGTCCCAAAAACCTATCCTCGACAATTTTTATCCTGGACAAAACCAATGTCAAGTTGATGAAATCTTGTACAAACGAGACGCTATGTCCAAGACAAGATAAGATCCTAGACAATTTTTGTCCAAGACAACGCGATGCCATTCCTGTCCCACAAAATTTTTGTCCTGGACAAAAGCAATGTCACGTTGAATGAGTCTTGTCTGCGCGATGCGCTATGTCCGAGACAAGATGAGGTCTTGAACAAATTTTATCCAAGACAAAAGCGGTCATTCTGAAAGCATCTACAAGATGTGTCCAAGATAAATGCTGTCCCAGAACTTGTCCCAGACAATTTTTGTCATTGACCAGAGCAATGTCACGATGATATAGTCTTGTCTGTGCGAGGCGTTATATCCGAGACAAAGTTTCATTCTTGTCTCGGACAAAAAATGTATAAAATAGTGTCTCTCTGAATGTTATGTCCAAGACAATGTCTCGGAAAATCTTTGTCCAAGACAAATGATATGTCCAAGAACCTCTCCCAGACAATTTTTGTCCTGGACAAAAGCAATGACACGTTGATAAAGTCTTGTCTGTGCGAGACGCTTTCGTCGCTCCCGTGCAACACTAGCCTATCTGTTTCGCTGCCCCAAAAGACTAGCCTATCTGTTTCGCTGCTCCGAAAGACTAGCCTATCTGTTTTGCGGCTCCGAAAGACTAGCCTATCTGTTTTGCGGCTCCGAAAGACTAGCCTAACTGTTTTTTTGACGCTCTCTGCAGCGCTGCCTTCTACTCATTATAAACTCTCTAATATTGGTAGTAAAGAAAAGATGAAAATTACTTTGTGCTGCTGCAAGATTGAAAAACACATATCACTTTTTACTTTTTTTCTACTACCAATATTAGCGACTTTATAATGAGTAGAAGGCAGCGCTGCAGAGAGCGTCAAAAAAACAGTTAGGCTAGTCTTTCGGAGCAGCGAAACAGATAGGCTAGTCTTTTGGGGCAGCGAAACAGATAGGCTAGTGTTGCACGGACGCGACGCACTATGTCCAAGACAAGATGAAGTGGTGTTTCTCTGAATGACATGTCCAAGACATTTTTTGTCTTTTTGTCTTTGTCCAAGACTGCGAGACGATATGTCCGAGATTAGATGATGTCTTGGACAATTTTTGTCCAAGACAAAGCGATGTCATTCTGAAAGCGTTTACAAGACATGTCCCAGACACCTAATATGTCTCAGAATCTGTTCCAAAAAATTTGTCCAACACAAGACCAATGTCACGTTGATGTAGTCTTGTGTGTACGAGACGCTATTGCCGAGACGCTATGTCCAAGACAAGATGGAGTCTAGGACAATTTTTGTCCAAGACAAAAGCAATGTCATTGTAAGTGCGTCTACAAGATATGTCCAAGTCATATCGGGTGGCCGTCACACTACTCCCCTCTTCTCCTGATATGTTCTAGACAAGATAAAGTCTTGAACAATTTTTGTCCAAGACAAGAGCGATGTCATTCTGAAAGCGTCTACAAGACATGTCCAAGACACCTAATATGTCTCAGAACCTGTTCCAAAAAATTTGTCCTACACAAGACCAATGTCACGTTGATGTAGTCTTGTCTGTACGAGACGCTATTGCCGAGACAAAGCTTCATTCTTGTCTCGGACAAAATATATATAAAATAATGTCTCTCTAAAAGTTATGTCCATGATAGAGATGAGCGAACATGTTCGCAGTCGAACGAACTCGAACGAACAGCGAACTGTTCGTGTTCGTTCGAACACGAACGCAAGGTGTTCGGACCCGAAATGTTCGTGGACTGATCGAACAAATTTTCGTCGCCGAACAAAACCGACCTGGTCAATCCCTCTCTAAATTTTCGAAAATGCCGGTGAGAAGCGCGCGCGGAAAATGCCGCTCTCTGATTGGTCGAGCGCTGACCTGCTGTTGGATCTTCCCTCCCCCACCGCACCCTCCCTTTCCCGCCTCTCTCTCAGCTGATCACGGTGTTTAAGTTCCACTTCTATACATCAAATGGTGTATAGTGTCAACTATTCATCACTACATATTTAACAACTATGCACTTCGTAGATGTTTAGATGTTAAACGTTTCGTGATGTTTAGAAGTATGCATTTGGACGAGGCTTTCCATGTCAAGCATAGGGATGCGACGACATCCCAAGTGTTTAGTCAACTATACACTTGCTAAATGTTTAAGAACTATACACCAACTAATGTTTAGTTAGAACTGTGCATGACATAGTGTTTAAGTATTATACATTAGGAGCTATGCATCAAGTGGTGTATAGAACTAAACATTTGTTTTACCAGTGAATGCTAATTACTAATATACCAAAGGTAAATTGAAAAATGTGACGGAAAGCTACATTTTAGACAGAATAGGTAAAAAAATATTAATTGTTCGTGTTCGTTCGAATATGAACAGTAGTTTGTTCAGTTCGGTTCGTTCGAAGAAAAAAATGGTTGTTCGTGTTCGTGTTCGTTCGAAGAATTTTAGACCAATTTTGTTCGAGTTCGTTCAAATTCGAACTGGCCTGTTCGCTCATCTCTAGTCCATGACAAGGTATCGGAAAATCTTTGTCCGAGACAAATGATATGTCTAAGAACCTATCCGAGACAATTTTTGTCCAAGAAAAGAGCAATGTCACCCTGATACCGTTTACAAGATATGTCCAAGACACATATGTCCCACAACCTATCCCAGAAAATTTTTTTCCTGGACAAATGCAACGCTGCGTTGATAAAGTCTTGTCTGTGCGAGACGCTATGTCCAAGACAAGATGAAGTCTTGGACAATTTTTGTCCAAGACAAAAGACATGTCTGTAAGTGCGTCTACAAGATATGTCCAAGACACATACTATGTTCCGGAACCTGTCCCATACAATTTTTGTCGTAGGCAAGAGCAATGTTACGTTGAGGTAATCTTGTCTGTGCGAGACGATATGTCCAAGACAAGATGAAGTCTTGGACAATTTTTGTCCAAGACAAAAGCGATGTCATTCTGAAAGCGCGGTGGTGGGAGGACCGAGCACAGCCGGGCCGGGCAGGGCGCGCCCCTCTCATTTGAACGGCCGCCGCGCGTCGCCGCTCTCGATAGTTTTTCCGTCACTGTGCCTAAACTAATCGAGTTTAAGTGGCGACCGCGATGGGGTTCGAAAGAGGAGGGCAGAGGCGATCGAAAGGCACCAGAAAAACGCCTATTCATGTTCGATAGTTTTCCGTCAAAATCTAGTGACACGGTCCACAACATTTAGGCCTCTGAGAGTGACGAGGGGGTGTCTATCACGGATTTTCGTCGTGGGATCGAAAGTAGGTACCTTAAGGACCCCCCTCCACGCCGAGCCCAGTACACCGGCCGCGCGCCCCGCCCGGGAAGAGCCGTCCAAGATGGAGGCCCTCTCCGGGCGGGTCCCAGGTTCGTACCGAAAAGGGTCGCGACCTCCGCCGTGCTTCGTCCTACGGACTCCGGACAAAGTCCAGAGGTCATTTCTAGCTTAGATCTATCATTTAAGACCCGAACCTCCTCGACTTTTCACTTTAACCCCTAAAATGGAACGGCCTAATAGAGCTGCGTCGTGCACTTTGCTTAAGGCGAGGGCCCTCCGCGAGATCGCGCATCCTCCGCGGGCCAGCCCGCGACGCGCGGCTCATCCGTGAAGGATAAGCGACCACGCGGAGGAATCGCGCCTCTCGCGGGGCAGGTCGTGCATCCACTTCGGAGGACTCCCGACGCCGCGAAGGGCACGTCGCGGCTCCATGGGTTGCGCTCCAGGACCACCCTAGCGCATACACCCCCCCCCCTCCCTCTCCAGACTTGATCGGGTGGCCGTCACACTACTCCCATCTTCTGAGACTCTAGAGTCCGTGTGCCTACTACCACCACACCCACTCCCCCCCTCGCCCTGGAGCGCCTTCGGCCAGCGCGTAGGCAACGCAACTGACTGCCCTGTGTTCTCTGGGACACCCGGTATGTCTAAGACACTTACCGGGTGATTCAGTACATACAGGACAGTCTAATGGGTGGCCTATCCTCTGGTCTGCAGGCGCTCTGCCTCAGAGCGCAGCGGCTGTGCGGTGGAGAGGGGAGAGGCAGCCCGGCCGGCCGCCGCAATGCTTGTGACGTCAGAAGGCGGGGACGGCCGGGTGGCCGGTGAGTGGGGGCGCCGGCAATGGCACCGCTCGGCACGGTGTGGCAGAGGAAGAGCGATACCTCGCAGGGCCGAGGACGCGAGGCCACAGGGTTGCGAGGGATGCGCAAAGGACGCAACGGGGTCGCGGGTCGCGGGGGATGTCCGGCGGGTTCGCGGAAGGTGCGCGGAGTGAGCCGCGTGGTCGCGGGGGATGCGCGGAGGGAGCCGCGGGGTCGCGGGGGATGCGCGGAGGGAGCCGCGGGGTGGCGGAGGGTGAGCTAGGAGGCCCGCCGCCGCGCCCCTTCCGCCCCTGAGCGCTGAGGGCAGCCGACTGGAGGGAACGACCCCCATTACCTATCGCTTGGTCTGCCTGCGAAGCGTGCTGGCCGCGCAGCGCCTGCAGACCAGGGGATAGGCAACCCATTAGACTGTCCTGTATGTACTGAAACACCCAGTATGTCCCACAACCAGTCCCAGTCAATTTTGTCCTGGACAAAAGCAACGTCGCGTTGATCAAGTTTTCTCTGTGCAAGATGCGATGTCCGAGACAAGATGAGGTCTTGAACAATGTTTTTCCAAGACAAAAGCGATGTCATTCTGAAAGCAAAGTTTCATTCTTGTCTCGGACAAAATTTTTTTAAAAAACTGTTTCTCTGAAGACAAGGTCTCGAAAAATGTTTGTCCAAGACAAATAATGTGTCCAAGAACCTGTCTCAGACAATTTTTGTCTAAGACAATATCAATATTACCTTGATGCCATCTACAAGATATGTCCAAGACACAATATGTCCCAGAATCTGTCCCAGACAATTTTTGTCATGGACAAAAGCAATGACACGTTGCTGAAGTCTTGTCTGTGCGAAACGCTATGTCCGAGACAAGATGAAGTCCTGGACAATTTTTGTCCATGACAAAAACAATGTCATTCTAAAGGCATCTACAAGATATGTACAAGACACATACCATGTTCCAGAACCTGTCCCCTTCAATTTTTGTCGTAGGCAAGAGCAATGTCACGTTGAGGTAATCTTGTCTGTGCGAGACGATATGTCCGAGACAAGATTAAGTCTTGGACAATTTTTGTCCAAGGCAAAAAAATATTTTTAATTCTGCGCTGAGTTTGTAAAATGTACTATCAGTCTCAAAAGTTTTGATCGCGGACTGCCAATAACGATGGTCCCGGATAGTCTCGCGCGGGTCCCTTTTTAGCTCGCCCTAGCAGCCGAGCGGTGGCTGAGAGGCAAGATGGCGGCCCTGTCTCCACCTCGCATATTTAACAAGCAATTTACCTTAAAATATCACGAAATCGTCCTGTTTTAGATTAAAATAACAAAAACATTGCTTGCAGAAGGCGATAGGAATCATCTCCGGCGCCGAGACTAATACCGATTGCAGGATGTGGACAGATATAAATCCGAACTGGGTTAGCCGGCCAGCTCCAAGACTTTTAGTGCAGCTGTCGCAATTTCTCATACCGCGCGATCGGTGCGAAATTCAAACGGACCGCAATTCTGACAGCCGTCGTCGACTACAGACAAGTCTCTTATAAGTAAGACTGTGCAATAGGCCTGGCTACAGTTAAACTCGTAATCCCCTCATTTACTTATGGAGCTCTCTGACGATATATGTAGGCAAATTTTTGCAGTTTCTTAATTAATTGCATAGCCGGCAGTCAATTTATGCGAAAAAGAGCATGCCAAAACAAGCTTCTTTTTTGTGTTATGTTTTTCTCTTTGTTTCTCTTTGTTTTACTTTAGCTGTGTTTCCGTGCTACAGGAGGATAATTGTTTTTGTGCAGATGAAGAAGGATATTGTTACACCAGAAGATCATTTTCACGAGAACAATTTTATTAACAGATAATTCAGCGAGGCGATAACATTGCAAACGTAAAATGTGAACACAAAATCAAGAATAAAAAATGTGTTGACAAAGAGCAAGACAGTCTCTTATTTAATCATTGCGAACGAAAAAATCAATTTGGCCCTTAGTCACGTTTATTTCTTTCAAATCCACGCTAATGTCAGAACAGACTTAACAGGGTTATAAATAAACTAGACAACATACAAAAAACATAAAGAAAACTTAAAGAAATACCGGCCTACAAAAATGTTACGAAAGTAATGGAATGCGAAGTGTAACATAAAAACAAACGCTCGTTACTCTCGACACTTTTGTAGGAGGGATTTCGGCCTAATAAGAGTCCGGAAGACAAAATCTTTGTTTTACGTAATTCAATAACAGAAATACAACTGAAACCTGCCTTCAAAAATGTCGCGAGCGGAATAAGTGCCTAGTGTTACAAAAAAAACATACGCATGCTCCTCTCGACACTTTTGAAAGCGGGTTTTTGTCATCAAAGAAACTAGAAACAACAGAATTTTAGCTTAAGTCATCTTAAAGAAACACTGGCCTACAAAAATGTTACGAAAGTAATGAAATGCGAAGTGTTACATGGAAACATACGCCAGTTACTCTCGACACTTTTGTAGGAAGGGTTTCGGCCTAAGAAGAGTCCGGAAGACAAAATCTTTGTTTTACGTAATTCAATAACAGAAATACAACTGAAACCTGCCTTCAAAAATGTCGCGAGCGGAATAAGTGCCTTGTGTTACAAAAAAAACATACGCATGTTACTCTCGACACTTTTGAAAGCGGGTTTTTCTTATCAAAGGAACTAGAAACAACAGAATTTTAGCCTAAGTCATCTTAAAGAAATACTGGCCTACAAAAATGTTACGAAAGTAATGGAATGCGTATTGTTACATGGGAACATACGCTCGTTACTCTTGATACTTTTGTAGGAGGGGTTTCGGCCTAATAAGAGTCCGGAAGACAAAATCTTTGTTTTACGTAATTCAATAACAGAAATACAACTAAAACCTGCCTTCAAAAATCTCGCGAGCGGAATAAGTGCCTAGTGATACAAAAAAAACATACGCATGTCACTCTCGACACTTTTGAAAGCGGGTTTTTGTCATTAAAGTAACTAGAAACAGCAGAATTTTAGCCTAAGTCATCTTAAAGAAATACTGGCCTACAAAAATGTTACGAAAGTAATGCAATGCGTCGTATGACATGGAAACATACGCCAGTTACTCTCGACACTTTTGTAGGAAGGGTTTCGGCCTAATAAGAGTCCGGAAGACAAAATCTTTGTTTAACGTCATTCAATAACAGAAATACAACTGAAACCTGCCTTCAAAAATGTCGCGAGCGGAATAAGTGCGGAATGTTACAAAAAAACATCCGCATGTTGCTCTCGACGCTTTCACAGTGAAAAATATCTCTGTAAGTTTAGGACTTTTTTCGTAATTTGTGATTTACAAATTGTGTTGTAAATTTACAATCGAAATCGTAAATTTACGAACGCTGATTTGTGCTGGTGTTATCAAAGGAACTGGAAACAACAGCATTTTAGCTTAATTCTGCTTAACGAAATACGGGCCTACAAAATGTTAAGAAAGTTATGGGATGCGTAGTGTTATACGGAAACATACGATTGTTACTGTCTACACGTTTGTAAGAGGGTTATCGGCCCAAAAAAAGTCGGGCAGACACCATGTTTGTTGCGGAAAAAATTACAGATATATTACGATAACCTGCCTACAAAAACGTTCCGAAAGTATTGCGGTACGTAGACTTTCATGAAAACATACGCCTCTTACTACGACACTTTTGTAGGCAGATGTTCAGCTCAATCAGAGTCAGGAAGAGACCAGTTTACGTCATTACATTACAGATATTCAAGAAAAAACTGCCTACAATAACGTGCCGGATGTAATGCGGTGCGTAGTGTTACATGAAAACATACGCCTTTTACTCTTGACACTTTTCCACGCGGGCTTTCGTCAGAATCGGAGAAGAAAAACACCATCCTTGTTTATGGCTACAAATTACAGAAATTCATGAAGAACGTGACTAAAATATTCTCGACAGAAAACCGGCGCTTAGTTTTACATGAAAACATGCGCCTTTTACTTTTTTCACTTTTGAAGGCGGTTTTTTCACCCTAATTGGACACGGGAAGAATCCATTTTTTAACGTCATGAAATTACAGAAATACAAGTAAAACATGCCCACAAAAATGCTAGGCAATTATTGCGGGTACGTAAAAACATACGCATGTTTTTCTTAATTATTTAGTCAGTGGGTTATTGGCCAATGTAACGTAAAGAACGCATAACTTTTGGTAAACAAGCACTATTACATAAATACAACAAAAACCTGTTTACAAAAATGGCACAACAGTGCACTGTTAAATCCGTACAAACCCAATAGTTTGTAAGCTTGCAAAGCATTTTTTTTGTAATACAAAACATTTCGCAAATGCATCGCAAGCCACGTAGCAAAAGCTTCGCAAAATAAACAAAATGCTTTGTATTACAAAGCAGCCAAATCTTTCGCAATTGCGAAGTATTTTGTTTGTAATTGCAAGGCATTGCTTTGGAAGGTTTCAACAGTGTAATGTGTGCGGTTAAACAACAACATTGTTGCAATCAATGACGAGAGGCGTGTGTTGAGCAAGATGGCGCAGATCAGGCACTTCCAACATATCACAGTCGGGCGGCGACGCTTGTTAGGAAGGGCGTAGAGTTGCCGACCAGGGCGAGCAGCCCCGTATTTACGGTCCGCACAAGTGCGTCCGCCACACAATCCAAATAATTTGTGGTGCAGAACAGTAACTATTTATGCAGACCGCGTTCTGTTATGTAGAAAAATCACCACTTCATAAGTAGTAGGTAAAGGCCTCAAAATTGGAGAACAAACACGAGAACCGACACGACTGTGCCCGCTGCACGTTCGCTCACGACTGACCCAGCCGCGCTGGAGCGCCGACGGACCGGCGCAGCGCTCTCTCTCGCACACCGACTATCTGTCTCTCTCGCGCGCCTATCGTCTGCTGCAGCCAGTACCGAACACCTCCACTGGACCAGCCGTCAGTCGCGTCATCGTCGCCTTTCACCCCGCCCCCGCCTCCCTGCCTCCCTGCCCTCCACTTCAACCACTTGGCAACGTCGCAATCAGGCAGACTCGGTGGAGAGAGTCCGCAGCCTACACTGCCGACTCGCCTTACCGTCTGCCTGATTGCGACGTTGCCAGTCGACTCATTAAGAGGAGCGCTCCCGTTGCGACGTTGCCAAGTTGACAGCGGGGTGATTATCACCGTAGGTTGTCATTTTGGCTCGGGGATAAGTTTAAATAAAAGGGTTCTAAAAATTATTATTTTTAGCTTAAGGAGATACAGGACCACTCAAAGAGTAAAGTTACAGAGCCTCCGCGAAGTCGGCCCACGGGTATAGCTAAGGCACTTAGAACAAGCTCCAGCGCCTGGTGCGTAGGCAACCACAGGCATGGGTGCTATGCGGGCTGGCAAACTGTCTAAAATTAAAACAAAATGCATACCCATATTCATCCAACAGAATCTGAGTGAGCACTCGCGTTGTTATTAACCGAAAGTCTCTCTTTGTTAAAGTCCTATGGGACCCATCGGTCCCACTCAAGTCAAGGTTAGAGGTTAGGTTATGTTCACTATTTCACAAAAACAGACATATAAATGCGCATTTCACGAGTTCTTTTGCTTATCAGGTTCGGGCTACTGACGAAAACAGTCATTACGATTAATTTTGTTACATGACAACTTCAATTTCATTATAAAATACAAAGTTAATAGATGGGTGGACGGAGTTCGTTTCGTGTACCGTTTGTACACATTGTATGACGTATCGCCCTGGCCGCCTGGCTGATTTTTCATTCCCTAGACCATTTCAATATCAAAGAGGCTACTAAAACCCAACTTTTCACACGATCAGCACAGTTTCGGTACAATAGTTTCGGAAAACAAGGGTAAGACGGAGTTCGTTTTAAAAACCATACGCACCAGAACTCATCATCAAACTCCGTTAATATTCCCGCCCAGACACAGCTGCGAGTCAACGTTGTTTAAAAGGGATGGAGAACCCAATAATGCACAATTTCCAACATGAATTTCATTTAAAAAGCATCCTTTTAAACAAATTGGGCTCAAAACAAGTACTGCGGACGGAGTTCGTTTCAAAACCGGGGGACAAACATGAAAAATGTCATTCTTTTTTGTGGTTGCTATCAAAAAGTCGGCTTAGCCCGAAATATGAGCCGTCATACTTCCTTTTAAAGTTTGGTTTCATAGAAGACCCCTGTGTACAGCCGGCAGGTGTAAAAACGCCTCTTTTCAAGATTCACTCGGTGAGGGGGACATGGACGGAGTTCGTTTTTCGGTCAGTTTTAGATTTTTCAGGGCCGATTGGTAGGCGACAACTTAAAAGTGAAGGTTGGGGGTGGTAAAGGACACCATGGGACATGTTTTATAAAAAATATCGCGATCCTGGGTGGTCTGGTCTAGACGCGCGACCCCGGGGACATAAAATGACAACCTATGGTGATAATCACCCAGCGCTGCGGCGGGCCGCCGGCGGCGCTCCGGCGCGGCTGGGTCAGTCGTGAGCGAACGTGCAGCGGCAGCGGGCACAGTCGTGTCGGTTCTCGTGTTTGTTCTCAAATTTTGAGGGCTTTACATCGAGGGGGTGACCACTCCTGTACTCATGTGTACAAATGAAGTGTACTCTCACTTGTACTCAGTCGTACTCCTATGGTACTCTTTGGTATTCTCTGCACTCAACCGTATTCTCCAGTACTCAACCGTATTCGCCAGTACTCAGCCGTATTCGCCAGTACTCAGCCGTATTCGTGTGTACTCTGCTTGTATTCGCAATGTACTCATGTGTACTCATTGTGTATTCACGTGTACTCACATGTACTCATCCACTTGTTGGAAAACTGGTGCGTAGGTGGTGCGGCGCCGGTAGGGTAGGCAGCCCAATAAGCACGCAATCTTGAATGTAAATTTAGTTGTTTTTGGTTAGAAATTAAAGAAAATTATTTTTGACTTACAAATATGTATTTAATGCTGTTTAAACATCACCCTAATACTACATAGTAACTGGGAAATATCATTGAGAAAGGTATTCATGCAAGTGAATAAACATAGACATTAAAGTGTTATACAGTGACAAACATTCTGACCACCTCCAAATTCTTTTTTGCTTTCACTCATTTTAGTTTTGGAAATTGCACCTGTGTCACAATTGACAAATATTATTGGGAAAAGTTAAGATTTGAAATGGGTAACTGTTTTTATATTTGACAGAGGTCTGACTTATGAGGCATCCTGCTTCCACTATGTGTTCTGGACTTTGAATCACTGTAACCTGTCATCTTAGTTTTCTGGTCACTAATCTTGGAGAAAAGATCCATGTCCTCTTTAGGAACAAGTTATTAGAATGGGGATAAGTGATGCTACTGAATGGCGTCTACCAGACATATCAAATCAACTTTGTTTTTTAAAAAAGAATTTTACACATTATAAATTTCTTGATGAAGACCATACCTGGGCCTCCAATGCTAATCAAAACTGGATTATTTTATGGAAAGTTCACTCTGTTACGTAATATCCCAAATCTCCTTTCTAATAAAGTTGTGCTACAATAAAAACAACCTTTTTTTCCAGAGATTTGTGGCTAGAAAACCAGCTACCAGACAAATTTTACAATCTTAGATCAAAATAATATTTACAGGAATACTTAACACAAAAGCAGCTTGGTTGAAATTTAAAATGTATTAACGCATTTACTAAATTTAACCAAAATAAGTAATCCACATTCAAAAGTAACTCTCTATTTATCCGCCTGTCTGTCATAAGCAAACAACGGAAGAAAGGTTGGTTAATGCAATGCAAGGCCGAGCCAGTAAATTGGCACCTGAAACCAAGATTTAATTCAATGGTTAATTAAAAGAAAGGTACATAGAAATGTCATAAATAATCATATATTTAAATAGACTTACAGCCTTTCTTTAACAGGGGTAGATAACCAGTTTTATTTTCAAGGGACGTGCTTGCTTGACATTGAGCACTTGTATAGTAGATGGTGCAAGAGTTCTTAGTCGTTTTAATTTTCAGGCGCGTAGCCAGACTTGGATTTCGGGGGGGGGGTTTATGGTATTTAAGGTTTTTGCGGGTTGCCTACCTTTAAGGGGTTTTACGTGCTCGCTTGTTTCTCTACATAATGGAAAGAGACAGCTCTTTAGCAGGGCGGTTACTTATTCCAAAATTAAGCATGTGATTGACCATTTTTTTTTTTTCGCGACCGTTTAAAAATGCTTTTTTTGGGGTCCTGGTCTCTTCAAGATACTTCAAGATCTTGGTTCGGGGGCTGGGATAGAGATATTGGAAGGTTGGGAGAGTAGGATGAGCTTGGGATCGGTTCAAGACAAAGGAAAACCAGAAAAACATTTTTTGGGGACGGTTCTGACTTTTTGAGCAGCTTTAATCTGGTCGAAGTACCAAAATTGCCAACTTTTTGCTGATCAAATAGAAAGGAGAGATCGAATACCCCAAGATATTACTTTGATACTCCGTGTAAATAGTGGAGAACACATCCAGAATTGAGGTCAAAACGCTTAAATACGCGTATTTTCAGCGAAATTCACGATTTTTGCTATTTTGTCGGCATTGAGCACGAAATCTAGGTTCAGTCCCACATGTTTATTTGAAAGATCTGAGCCATCAAGGTTTGCCAAAACGCATAGAGAAAAGTGAAATTTAGCGTTTTCGGTATAGGGAGCTGGGTCTGGAATCGGATTCCTCAGATTATTTTAGGTACCAGCTCAATATTAACATTTTAAAACCATATCTCTCTTTCTCCCTTTCTCTCCCTCTCCTCTTTTCTCCCTTTTTTTTCTTCTCCTTTTCTCTTCTTCCCCTTTTCTCTCTCCTCTTTTTGCTCCACGCGGCGGAGTTTCAGGGGTTTAACCCCGAAACCCCTGGCTACGCGCCTGTTAATTTTAAACAGGGCATATCAGATCTATAACAGGGAGAAAACTACAATTGGCTAACAGCTCAACAATAATGCACTGATTAGGTTAAATGCACATTAAGTACTAACCGAAAGTTGGTGAATGTAGGATGCTTCAAGTAGTACATTGCTGTTGGAGTCCCCGGGTTAAATCAGGGGGTAAGAAGATAGAATACCATTCTGATGTACTTTCCTTACCAATAACCAAATATTTAGGTGGTTCAATTGTTTTGATCAGCAATGAGAGTATGGTTTTGCGTGCTTTCATGCACTGTTGTCACTCGCAAAAATGAAACTATACTTATCTATGTCCTAATAATGAAATAATGAAATGAATTGCTCACGAATTACAGTCTTACACATTTATCTTTGCACGTAACTCTGATCAGTTATGATCGACAACAGTTGCCATTGGCTTTTCTGCTCAAAAATATAAATAAGAGAGATAACTGACAATTTCTCATAGTTTCATTATTGGCAGTGCTTGCGCGCGAAATTTAAACAAACGACATAGCTCGTACTCCATAGGTAAGCAGACCGTATTCAGCTGTACTCAAGCTGTACTCATAGATTTTGCAGTTGTACTCAGTTGTACTCAGCCTGTACTCTGTCATACTCAGGAAAAATACGGTGTACTCATTGGCATTCCCCTGTACTCCTGGTACTCCCATGTACTCAGTCGTATTCATCGTACTCACTTGTACTCAAACGTACTCAATGTACTCATTTGAGTACAGTACTCATGTGTACACCAAAATATCGAGTGGTCACCCCCTCGCTTTACATACTAATTATGAAGTCGTGATTTTCTGCATATCAGCACGCAGTCTGCATAAAAAGTTACTGTTCTGCACCACGAATTATTTCGATTGTGTGGCGAACGCACTCGTGCGGACCGTAAATACTAGAGCAGTCCATCAGGCCTGCTGCTTCCCCTGGTCGGCCACTCTACGCCCTTCCTACCACGCGTCACTGCCCACTCTGATGTATTGGAAGTGTCTGATCTGAGCCATCCTGCTCACTCTAGAAACCCAAGTGTATGCATGGCATGCTCCATTTAGAGTCAACTACAAGGCACACTCTAAAAAAGTATGTGCCTGCCAGGCATGCTCTAAAAAGGAGTGAGCCTGCCAGGCATGCTCTAAATTAAAGCATGCCAGCAAGGCATGCACTTAGAGCATGCCTGGCAGGCATACTCTTTTTTAGAGCATGCCTGGCAGGCACACTCTTTTTTAGAGCATGCAATGTGGTTGACTCCAAACGACGCAAGCCATACACACACTTGCGTTTCTAGAGCAACACACGTCTCTCGTCATTGCATTGCAATACTGTTGTCATTTAACCGCGATGTTGTTTTCAGTTACTTTGATAAGAAAAATCCGCTTTCAAAAGTGGCGAGAGTAACATGCGTATGTTTTTTTTGTAACACTACGCACTTATTCCGCTCGCGACATTTTTGAAGGCAGGTTTCAGTTGTATTTCTGTTATTGAATTACGTTA
>JAWJED010000046.1:1412260-1438286 GCA_033675135.1 Frankliniella intonsa | reverse complement strand
CAATAGTTTTACATTAAACTAGATAACTCTTGATGCCAAGTTGAATTTTTTTGCATTTTGTCCATTTCACCCCCCCCCCTCCCGTCCCCCACGCCTTCTCGTAGAGCGGGCTTCCGCACATACAGGACGAGGCGATGTTTGAAGCTCACTGAGTACGAGTTCAAAATACGCGCGCACAGGGCGCGCGCGACGGCGAGTGGTCGCGTTGCAAACGGTCCGTTGTTTGTCTCTGTCGCGCGCACGCGTCCCCGGACAGGGAGAAGGACAGCGCCGCCCGCACAGTTTCTCGATCTGGATGCAGTCCTACCACTGCAACCCCCCACCACCCGCTGTCTGACCAATTGCAGCGCGGGACGGCGGGCCACAGTGCGCTTAGAGTCGACCCCTCAGGCCTCGCCCCGCTAGGGCGAGAGGCCATAAAACCGTGTTGGCGACTCTACCCTATTCCTTCTCTCTGTCTCGTGCCTGCTGCTGCGGCGGCAGGGAATGCCTCCCTTGCAGTGGATGGTGGGGAGGGGGGACATGCGGTCCCCCGCCCTCTAGCCTAGTTTTCTAAGATCTAGTAACGTGCTGCGCGGCGCACTCTAGTGTACAAGTGCGCAACTACTGCATTACAGTTAATTACAGCTCCAAAAATTGCTTACTCATCGCCGCCATTACAGTGCGCGTACGGCTTGAGAGCGAGTGACTGTTGACCTTTGTAGTTTGTTAATAATGGCTGTTCATACCATCAGGGGTAAAAGGGAAGGAAGTACCATTTACTCCAATGGCAATGGTTTTTATTATCATTATAACAACCAGTACCAATATGGTCATAATGAAGGGCAAGGTGAGGTGTACCTTCGCTGCAAGCAGCACTACAACAGAGGGTGTCAGGGCACAGCAAAGGTCATCGTTCGCGATATTGGGATCGAGTGGGAGGATCTCAACCCACACACATGTGCACCTGATGTATCCTTCAGCCAGGTCCAGCTGCTGAAACAGCAAATCTTGGAGGAAGCTGTGAATAATGGAAGATATGAGTCACCTGCAGAACTTGTTGAACGAGTACAGAACATGTAAGTCACATTTGAAACTGGACATAGCATTAGAAAATAAAGAAAATATATGGGGGGGGAGGTCCTAGTGTAGCGGGCTCAAATCTGGGGTATTTTTGGAAATTTGATATAAAAATCTACAGCTCCAATCAAAAATCTGTACAAGGGGTTTGAAAGCAAAAACTTTTTACTACAAAAAAATAAATATATGATCCCAATATCTTTCAAACCCTTTGCACAGATTTTTTTATTAAAGCTGTAGTTTTTTAAAAACAAATTTCAAAAAATTATCTTAGATTTGAGCTTGCCACACTAGAATTCCCCCTTAAAACTGAACAGACATCAAGTTGTACAAAAGCTGTCTTACTTCAGTACTGCACTAGTTTTGGATCTGAAAATATTTCAGATAGAACTCTGTAATAAATAATCCAAAACAAGTTCACACCTGGCATTATTTATCCAAAAAATCCTCATATTACTAAAATCTTACCATTAGGCATCCTCCTGAGATAGCTGCTAGAGTATCCCTCAATGGAATGCGGTCGGCCATTCAGCGAGCAAGAGCTGCTCTCTATCCAGCAGTGCCAGCAGATCTTCAGGAGTTAGGAGAGCAGCTTCAAGTCAACCCACCACTGGCTGCTTCTCTTGATGGGCGGGACAATTTGTATGCTGGTACAGTTGTGACACCGACAACAAGATCAGTGGTGTTCATGTCCAGGCGCATGAGGAGGGCATTGGCAAGAACATCTCGCATATTCTGTGATGCTACATTTGCCAGCAGGCCAAATGAACCGGAGACAAGACAGGTCCTTCAGTTTTCAAAAGTTGTGAACAGAGCTGTAAGTAAAGCAAACATTAAATTTTCCAAACTAACAAATTCTGACTGTTCCTATATAAAAATTGATTGACAATTCTTTTGTTATGATCGTAGATCATACCTTTAGGTCAGGTGCTGATGACTGGCAAATCTGAGGCAGAGTACACTGCTGTGCTGCAACACGTCAGACAGCTTGTGCCACACAGTTCAACTCTACAGTTGTAATGACTGATTTTGAGGTTGGTCTTCAAAATGCATGGAAGACAGTTTTCCCAAATGTTCAAGTCATTGGATGCTATTGGCATTTTTGTAGAGTAAGTTCAATGTCTTCTCTTCATTTAAGATTAACAGTGACTCTGAAACATACAAAAAAGGAAGATAAGTTTTGTATTAATCTTCAATTTTCTTTTAAAGGCTGTTCTCAAAAAGGCCAGGGAATTAGGACTGGTACCCTTTATGAATCAGCATAGACGAATGAGAAGTCTCATACGTTCCGTATGCGCCTTGCCTTTGCTTCCTCAGGCTCTTATGGGTCGTGGGCTCAACACCCTTATCCAAGAGGCTACTAGGCGTGGCTTCATTCAGTTACTCTATCAATTCTTCAACTATATGATAGATACATGGATGACAAACCAAATGCTTGCCACAATGTGTGTTTATGACCAGCCTCACAGGACCAATAATGTGTCAGAGTCCTGTAACAGAATGCTGAGGTCAAGAACAGGGGCACACAGGCCAGGCGTTTGGCATTTCTTAAGTGAGTAAGATCAGCTTTACTACGTGGTAATGATATAATAATAAGATTAAATACTTACATGTCTCTATTGCTAACCATTCAGCTGCTGTGCGTCGGCTTGAACAGTCAGCATCAGTGACTCTTCTTGCTGCTCACCAGGGTCATCATGTTGCACGTGCCAAGAAGGTGTCAGCTGTGAACAATGACATAAGGATTAGGAACTACACAACTCTTCTACTTAATGATAATGAAATTAGTATTAACAGGTTCCTACATTTGGCATCGACTAGAGTCATGAATGTATTTGACCAGTTTATTGTTTAATTTTCTTCTCTGGCAAAGTACTGCTAATCTTCTTCGTCACACCTTTCCACTGGCAACGTACTGCTGATTTTTTTCGTTTTCATTTCTCGCCAGCAACGTACTGCTTAGTTTCTTGTATACTTCTCGCTGGCAACGTACTGCTGATGTTCATAATGTTGTCTCCTCGCTAGCAACGTACTGCTTAGTTTCTTGTATACTTCTCGCTGGCAACGTACTGCTGATGTTCATAATGTTGTCTCCTCGCTAGCAACGTACTGCTTAGTTTCTTGTATACTTCTCGCTGGCAACGTACTGCTGATGTTCATAATGTTGTCTCCTCGCTAGCAACGTACTGCTGATTTTCTTGATCACAACATTAATTAAATATTTCCCACAAAAATTGGCCAATCTGTTTGCAGTTTTATGATATGTATAGTGTAAACACACCATGTCCAGATGTGGTGCTCCCCACTCACGCACAACACCTCCACCTTCAAACTAGGGGATCATTTGAAGGGTTAGGATTCGCGCTGTCTTGACTTGGCCAGTATACACACCGAGACTAATATGCCTGACAATACGATTCGCGCGATGCTTGTAGCGGTTTAGGAACAGTTTATTTATATGCATGTAAATTCACTGCATGTTGAGGTGAATCAGCGCGATTATTGTAGCAGTTGCTTGCAAAATTTCCACATTGGTGTTTGAAGCAGACGAGTCAGTGCCTTTGATGTCGATATGTGAACAACCTAGCGGGCTAAAGTATCGACGTATCGCCACGCAGAGTCGAGAGTTCCCGAACATACCCGAACGAGCCGAACGTATCCGACGATCCGACACTCCGGACGCACCGCAGCCGCTCGGCGCGAACCGAAGCTAATTCAAATAACTTAGTGTAATTAGATGAGAAGGCCCCAAGTGTCCGACACGGAACTGGCCGACAGCGCTAATAAAAGTAAGATAATTAAGGAAAGTTATTAGCGTTGTTAAAATATAATGGCTCGTTTCAAGTGTCCGACAGCATATTCATGTGTTATGGATCGATACCTAAGACATTCCGCATAACTAAGATATCTCACACAACTAAGATATTTAGCATAACTAAGATAATTAGTATAACTAAGTTATTTCATATATCTTTCGTTTGGCTCGGCTCGGCCGAGCCGAGCCGAGCCGAGCCTCGGCCGAGCCGAACCGAGCGGCCTCCGACTAGTGGCCGAGTCGGCCGAGCGGCCGAGCCGAATTCGAGTGCGCCGGTCGGTCGCGGTATGAAAAATCAAGCAGTTGTGTTCCAGCAGCACTGCCGCGAGCCTCATCCTCCGTCCCGTCGTTCCGTCGTTCGGCGGCACAGCCGCGTTTGTTTGATTTGTGCAGCACAGCGAAAGGGTTTATTTCCTCCACTGTGCCGGGGAGTACAGTACACATTTCCCATAAACTTGTTCCGCTATACCTCACTCACAGTTTTTCCTTTTACAGAGTCCTGTACCAGAAATGGTGGAGGTTGATCAGCCGGGGGTGTGCCGAAGCAGCATTTCAGTCACAATCATGACTTCTTATATTCTTTTTATTGTAGCCGCCATGTCATAAAGAGTGGTAACATTTCATTTGTTACAATTATGTAAGAATTCGTACATAATTGTGTGAGAAATCGTATATAAGATACGCTTGTTCATAGATGAACATAAGCTCTGTACAAAATTGTACATACTATTTCAGAGTAAATGCTATATTGCATTATATTCCATATTTTAAATTAAGCAGCATTTCAGTCACATTCATGACTTCTTATATTCTTTTTATTGTAGCCGTCATGTCATAAAGAGTGGTAACATTTCATTTGTTACAATTATGTAAGAATTTGTACATAATTGTGTAAGAAATCGTATATAAGATACGCTTGTTCATAGATGAACATAAGCTCTGTACAAAATTGTACATACTATTTCAGAGTGAATGCTATATTGCATTATATTCTATATTTTAAATTAAGCAGCATTTCAGTCACACTCATGACTTCTTAAGCACCACAAGTTATTGCGATAGCAGCGCCGTTACGCTAATACAATAACTACGCCTAATTGTATTAGCATTAAGTTAATGTCACTAACTTGCAAGTTATTTAAATAACTTTCGTCAGTGCGTTCGGCGCCGAAGCCGACCCGATCGGCACTCGGGTCGCCTCGGCCCGGCCCGGCCCGAGCCGAGCCGAGCCGAACCGAGGCCCGAGCCGAGGCCCGAGCTCCGCCATCGGCGTCCGTATGAGAAAGTGCGCGGTCAGTCGAGTGCCGCGCCAGACCTGCCCCGAGCCTCGTGTCCGCTCTGACGTCACGTTCGCGTTCCCGTAGTCCAGCCTGATAAATAAACAAAGCCTAAGGCCTCCAATCACAACACAACAGGTCCGATAGACGAGTTGAGCTAACGCAAAAGTGAAGAATATAGGAAGAAATGTTTCCCGAACATGGCGGCGTATGAGAGGAGAAACGGTCAGAAACATGACAACACCGTCTGCTCAGCAGACGATTGCTTCCCAAAAGCCGCCATGTTCGGGAAAAACTTCTTCTTTCGTCTTCTCTTTTCCGTTAGCTCAACTCGTCTATTGGAGCAAGGGAAGAAGGTGAAGTGAATTTCCCTCGTTAAAGGTGGATTTAGTGTTCTCAAAGTTCATGCGTGAAAAATCACGCAGCTGCGTGAAAAGGGGTGTTTCAGTAGGGATTGACGTCGATTCGTCAATTCAAAGCCGGCCAATAGCATTCCGACTTCGAGTTCAGATGTAGCTCTTTAACTGAACAATCTTCAGATCTTGCGCGAAAAATCACGCAGCCGCGTGAATTTCACGCAGCTGCGTGAAAATCACGCAGCCGCGTGAAAAATCACGCAGCTTTATGAGAAATTACACAGAACCATCTTGCGTGAAAAATCACGCAGCCGCGCGAAAATCACGCAGCCGCGTGAAAAATCACGCAGCTATATGAGAAATTACACATAACCATCTTGCGTGAAAAATCACGCAGCCGCGTTAAAATCACGCGGGTACGTTCCAGG
This sequence comes from Frankliniella intonsa, assembly GCA_033675135.1. NCBI lineage: Eukaryota > Metazoa > Arthropoda > Insecta > Thysanoptera > Thripidae > Frankliniella > Frankliniella intonsa. The sequence continues at coordinate 1,432,351 of JAWJED010000046.1, read as the reverse complement.
AGCAGCTGCCGCGTTTGCCAAGCTGCTCGAAACCACACACACGGCAAAGAACGCCGATTTCCCACAAAAAAAGCGATCGAAGGCGTTGCAGAGCGTCTTAGCTGGGCTGGGCGGAGCCGAGCAAGACAAACTGAGCACTACGACGGAGGACTTGACGACACTGGCGCATTGGACTATACCGACATGTCCGGACGGCCGCGCAGACGGTACACACCTAACGTCGTGATTCCCTTTCGAGACACGGGGGTCATTCAATGCCAAATGCCAGCTTTTAGTCCTATTTTCTTTGACTGGGAAAATTAATCGTCACTTCCACGACAACAAAAAACCTGAAAGTTATGTTTAAACACGTTTGAAATAAATGACATAACAAGACATACCAAGATATCCGGACGACCGCGCAGACGGTGCAGACCTGACGACGCGATTCCGTCCGAGAGCGGGTCATTGAGCCCACGTCGCCGTGCTACTGACGGCGGAAATGGTTAAGTTCACCACGCCCGCAGTCGTTGACGGGCGCCAGCCAGAAGGGAGGGAAGACCTCGCCCCGCTAGCCCCGCCGACGGGCACGTGTCACGTGTCTGACGGTGGCCGGCGCGGGTACGCCTCGCTCGCAGCATTGACGGGCACGTGCCGCCCAGCGGTGTGGGGAGGGGAGACCCCCCCCCCCCCCCAAACGGCTGTGAGCCAGATTACTTTTGTCGCTTTCTCCTGGATAGCCCCCACCCCGCGTCGCCTACGGGAGCAGGGCAACACAGGCAACACGCGCTCAAAGATAGGCCCCTGCGCCCCGCCCCGGCGGCCCTGGCCGCGGCCCGGCACCGCCAGGCGCCATGCCGCGCTAGAGCCCCTTTAAACGTATTTGTGGCAAACCGCCATACGTGTTGTCTCACGTAACCCTGCCATCGCGGCAGATGCATCCATGATGTTCCCTGCGTGGTTTTCACGCAGGATGGTGCTGCGTGATGTTCACGCGGCCGCGTGATTTTCACGCAAGATGGTACTGCGCAATTTTTCATACTGCTGCGTGATTTTCACGCAGCTGCTTGATATTGTATAGACTGCAATACATATCCCGCCCACCTTGAGGCACGTGTTAGTAAACGGCTGCGGGCGGGGTGACCTTTACCTTGTCCGTCGTCAGGAGCACGGCTACATGGGCCCCCGTCTCGGAGGGAATCGCGGTGTCAAGTTTGCACCGTCTGCGCGGTCGTCCGGACATCTCGGTATGTCTTGTTATGTCATTTATTTCAAACGTGTTTAAACATAACTTTCAGGTTTTTTGTTGTCGTGGAAGTGACGATTAATTTTCCCAGTCAAAGAAAATAGGACTAAAAGCCGGCATTTGGTATTGAACGACCCCCGTGTCTCGAAAGGGAATCACGACGTTAGGTGTGTACCGTCTGCGCGGCCGTCCGGACATGTCGGTATAGTCCTTGCCGTCGTCATCGGCCGCACATTTTGAATAAACAGTCAGCGAGTGTTTACACATATCTTTGTTATATTCTTGACATGGACTTTGAATTACCTGCCTTACATTGAACCGCTCAATAATGCTAATAATGCTCCCTGCTGTATGTGGCCCAGCCTGGCAATGACGGCAGACGACGCTGGTCGAAACTGGTCAGAAAAATCACGCAGCCGCGTGATTTTTCACGCAGCTGCGTGATTTTTCACGCAAGAACATTGAAACACTAAATCCACCTTAATAGAAGTACAGAACTCGTGCGCGAGTAGAGAATTTTGATGTTCTGGTGAGTACCGTTTTACCACCCGCGCTGTGGTATCATTTCTTTCTGATAAGAGCAAAGAATCTGAGTGAAAAGCCGCCTACAACATGGTTTCGGATTCCGACACTACGCTCTTCAAGTCATTAATTTGGTTTCAATTGAAGCTTGTACCAACTGTAACCAGCATACGTCTCTCTCCCTTTCAGATCCCTGTCTGCTTTTTTGCCGCCACGGATAGGATGACTCTTTGGGCGTGTCCTAACCCTAAAGGTGTCAACGGTATGCTGTCTAACCTTTCACTGCGCAAGCCGTGGTCTGGCGTTCTTTGAGCGTCATGGAGCGCATCCCTCCTGACACCCTGCTGTGTTTCCAATGGACCACTCTGGCGAGTCAGTAAGAAAAAGTCAAGGACTCTAAAAGTACAGGAAGCAGGCCCACAAGTCAGCTTTGATATCAAGCTTTTCTTGCTTGAGTGGGGATGAAATGTATCAGAGAACCTGTAGGTGTGTGACAAAGATGATAAAATATGATCTATACTTTGATTATCAGTACTTGTTTCCTTTTTTTAAATCTCAATTTTCTCCTGTTAGAGTTCGCCTTGGTTTCCCGGTCATGCAACTGTCAGTGTACCTCTCACATCTGCAAACAGAATTCCTTGTAAATTTATGTAGGGTCCCAATGTCATCGGTGTGACAAAGCTTGTAATCTCTTGCTTGTGCCATGATTTCAGGCCGTGGTGACATCTTTTGTGCTCTGGTCAAGTCACTGCCAGCGAGGAACAAAATGTTTGGACGAGAAGCATCTAAACAGCTGCTAGGTATGTAGTGCTACTAAAGTACATGGTACGAAACTATGTTGTCGAGATTGTGTATGGAATGGAGGTACTAAAAATTTTGTTGTACTACAGGACTAGGACGTTATCATTTGGAAGGCAGCGAGAGGAGGAGCCTCGCCTCGCCCAAGAACTGTGATAATGTGTCCGGGCTGTCAAGTGAAGTTCCATTTGAAGAATCAAGGTAATATAATGAGTCATTTTTGGATTAGTGGCTGTCAAGTTTTGTTGAACTTTCATTTGTGTTTTCATAAAAATTGGATATGATTTGATGGGGTGATATGATAACAGACGTCTGTAACTATCAGAAAAGTGATGCTGTTGGTTATGTCAGCAGCCGAGTCTTGTTAGAGTATTTTGGTCCAGCCGCAATTGGTCTGAAGACCTATTTTATCTGCAACCTATTTGCGTTTTGCTTAAGACGTCAATGTTACCTTACGTGTTATTTCGAACATTCATTAGTTAAAGCGTCTGTCCTAAGGCCTGAGATGGTTCTAATTGACTTTGTGATCACAATTTGTGTGTCTTGAATGCTGTGTGTTCATGATGCAAGTCCAAATTGTGTGCACCCGCACATTATAGTAAGGTTTAGAGATTGTGCATTTACTATTGATGGGTGTGGAGTTCCTTTTGTGTGAAATAAAGTGGGAAGTAGAAAGTGTCCTGTTTTTTTGTTTTTTTAAGTAAACAGAGAAACCTTTCCTGGAGTAATGCAAAAGTAGAAATAAATGAATGAGAAAAAGAAAATAAAAAAACAGTTGTGAGCAAGTTTGTGGGCAGCAGATAAGGAATTTTAAAATATTACATACACAAGGGCAGGCACACATTGAACTGTTGCTATGCTCCTGCAAAGAACTTCAACCTGTAAAATTTTAATTTGTCCAAGAATGTTTGCATATCTTACAACTGGCACTGATCAAATAAGCATGGAACAATAATCACCCAACTTAGCACCTCTCTTTTTTGTTTTAAGTGTTTGTTTCAAATTCTGAGAAAATATCGATTGAAGTTTAAAAGCCATAGGTTTGGACACCTATGTTAATAACTTATTATTCAAAGACACTTAATAAATTTGAAACTTACATATTCATAAACAAGTTATACAAGAGAGTTATTTCATTTTCTTAAAAATATGAAGTATACGCAATTTAAGAGTAGGAGAGATAAACATCGATGGCCGTTGTCACAAGACATACATCTAGATTTAGATCAATCCAGTATCCGTGAAGAAAGAGTTTTACATCTCAATATCAATTTTGATATTGGGAATGATTTTTACATTTGACTAATGTGATTGCTTCTTGTTTTTGCTTTCCAGAACAATGCGACCCTGCAGCCTGACGAAACATAAACAATGTCATTTTCAACATCTGTACTGAGGAATATCAGAGGCCTAGAACTCAGAGGATGCAAGCAAAGTTTGGTAAGGTGAGTATAATTTAAAAGGCAGAACAGGTCCGAGTATTGAATGGGTTTCAGTGAGGAGCACCACAGCCCCAGACCATTGAGAGAAGAAGTCACACAGATGACAGCATAAGTTCAAAGAATAAGCAACGTATATAAAAAATGAAGCATCAACTACTTGCAACAACAAGAGGTCATAAAAACTAGCAAGTTCTGATTTGTGTTATAAAATCATGAAAATCATCTATATAACATTAAAATTCTGATCTCCATCGATCTGAAGAAGAGGAAATACACAAGAAGTGCTCGTAAACATGTATAAAAAAGGGATGTCACTATGTTGCCAATGGATTAACACAAATGCACATTATTTGATTGAATAGGTGAGAGCAAGGAAATACTAGAAAAACTCGGAAGGCAGAAATACATACGGAAGAAAATTCAAGATAAATTTACAATGGTTGATATTCTCTAAAAATATTAAACATTCTTGTGCTTGCAAGATGGAGGAATCTATTGACATCAATTCGGCCATCAAGCAAGGCTTCAGTGTGATTTAAAATGTAGATGTCATTGTTTATGGCTGATGCTCGCCTGGGCCTTCCAGGATTCCTGTTTTCTTCCAGAGCCAACAGATCTAAATAGGAATTGGTTTCCATTGCTCTGATGGCCTCTGCAAGAATAGATAATGTATCAGTTAGCAGTGCATGGAAATATGTAAAAAGCTAACAGCTTTTACAAGTCTGAAAAAAGGTAAGAAAATTCAATCTCCCATCTGTTCTAGTTTTGGAACAACAAGGTTATTTGTTTAAGTAAACTTATGGTTTTAAATGTTACTTGTGAAATAATTTTAATCTTTGGCTCCAGGGTGTGAGGATAAGCGATAAGTCTCAAAATAGGGAAAGTACTCTTGATAGGAAGAAGAGAATCAGGTTTACTGGATATCTGAGAACCTGCACTATAAACTGTAAAGTGATAATATCTTACCTAAGAACAAGGAAATATTGGGATGATGGACCTGTGTCCTGAGACGTAGCATCCTGTTAGCAGACTCACTGACATTGTTAGTCCGGTGGTCAGCCAAGAAAACAGAGAGCATGCCAAAGCGGAAACCAACCATCCAGGTATCGTGCACCTTAAGGAAAAACTGGTGCAGGACAGCATACACATTAATTTGAGCAGCCTCATAGGCCAGTGACATGAAGCCCTCCATAATCAGGTTAGCTGGAAGCAATGGCAGCGCAAGAAGGCTCCTGACAATTGACCGAGCCCCGTGATGGAAGCCCAAGATGTAGGTCAGACCCATGGTTCTGCTGAGGATGGAGACAGCCTAGAACAGAAAGTTGGGATCAACTTTTAGAGTTTCTCTGATTGACAGGCCCTATTGTGAGTCTCTTTTATCCATTGAAATTTGTCGGTTGTAATGATAGGCTAAATCTAATATATTGCTTCATTACAGATTGTGGACTGACAACAGCGGAAGGCAGTAACCCAACCCTAGACTTACCCTGGAGAAGTGCCAGTAGCAGCCCTGGACACGTACATGAAAAACTAATTAAGTAGCAATAGGTACAGGCGGCGGGTACCATCGGGTTGAGGACGAATCCGATTCACATGATAGTAGTATCCTTCGTTAAAATGGAAGAAACGGGTCCGGCGGCGCACCCCCCTCTCAACGCGCAGTAATCCCGCCATTGTAGAACTGCAGTGAGCGTATTTTCTCAGGTAGATTACGAGGATCTGTGACTTAGGCCACAGCTGGGCCTAAACTGACGTTTGGCGCCACTCCAGGCGGTACCGGAGCAGAAGGGAAACCACGCCATTGGTTGATAGAAGGAGGGGTGGGGAAGGCCGGAAGGCTGAGGGTGTGTGAGAGAGACAGACACTGCTGCGGAGACAGGCGGGGAGGGGAGGGGAAGTGCAGCCGTCAGCTGCGGCAGTTGCGAATGCAGAAACACCTTGCGGCCAGATGTTTCCGACCGGAGCGACCAGGTTGGCGAGCCTCGGATGAGCTTGTATTTTCGAACGTATCCCGAAGAGTAAAACGCCGGGCGCCCGGCCGATTGCCTCAGATCTGTTCTCAGTCCCGCTCCCGCTGGTCTGGTCTGTTCGTCCTCGTTCCTCGTTCCGCTGCTTTTATCGTGAGTATTGTTGTTCTGCGGCGACTTTGGTTGTTGAACCCATTACCAGTGTGTGCCGAACTTGTTCTCTTTTCCTGTCCCTTACTCTCCGTTTTTGTTCTAGTTCACCTCGCCTCGCCTCATCTCATCTCATCTCGTCTCATCAGAGACAAAGAGCGATGGATAAGGAGAACGTGGACCCTGGTAAGTATACATTGCGACGCGCATCTTTTCAAGCACATCTAGAAAATCGGTTTCAATGCTGTTTTCTCTTTTGGTAGATCTATTGAGGGCCCGGCTCGCCCGGCTCGCGCGGCTGGAGAGCCGCGCTGGCGCCTGGGCCGGCGTGCCGGCCTTCTGGGGGCAGCGCCTGACACCTGCTGCTGACCCGACGCCTGCTGCTTTCACAACGCCTGCTGCTGACCCGACGCCTGCTGCTTTCACAACACCTGCTGCTGACCCGACGCCTGCTGCTTTCACAACACCTGCTGCTGGCCCGACGCCTGCTGCTTTCACACCTGCTGCTGTCACAACACCTGCTGCTGTCACAACACCTGCTGCTGCCACAACACCTGCTGCTGCCACAACACCTGCTGCTGCCACAACACCTGCTGCTGCCACAACACCTGCTGCTGCCACAACACCTGCTGCTGCCACAACAAATGTCCATCTCAGTGTTGTTGTCGGTGAGTTGATTGTATTTTCTGTTTATTTAGTACTTAGTATTTAGTAGAATGGTTTATTCCAGTGCGTTCAAATCTCGGGTAGTGCCTGCTGAGAGCCGAGTCTGTCAGATTCTCGCTCAGGGTGCATAGCAGCGGGACGTCATCCCAAGCGTGTGTGACATTTCTAAAGTTTTCGTAACGCAGGACTAGAGTAAATACGTTATACAGGCGAACGCCTGGCTGAAAACGCGTCAGCTACGTTTATAATGCGATCACCGAGCTGCGCAGTTATATCCTGGGGCTACATCCGTAATCACATTCTTCCCTACCACGCTCGTTGGCTTTCGTAGAGCGAGGTTGCCTCGGACGTGTCCCAGACGCTGTCCTTGAGTGGGCGAGAGCCTCGGTGTTGACCTACTGTATGAGATACTCGCGAGCATTTGGGGGTCGCGACGAGGCCGTAGACTCCAGTTAGCTTCAGTGTGTATAGTTTACTTGCATACTTTGCTTTTAGACCTCTGTCGCTTGTCTCGTGCGCACGCGGCCAGGCCAAGCGAGACGAGACTTCTAATGCTTTCTTTTTCTTTTCCAGAGTTGTCTCCACAAATGGACATGTGGGAAATGATCAGGGAGGTGGTGGCCGAAGCGGTGGCCAACGCGATGGCCACCACCCTCCCTGCCCACTGGAGCGGCGGGGCAGCCAGCAGAGCCAGCAGCACCGGCACCGTGGCTGCCGCGGCGACTGCTCCCGTGTCGCCTGCTACACCCACCACCAGCTCCGGGGCTGGGGCTTCCACGGGGGGCGGAGGGTGGTTTCGGCCGTCACTCTCCTCTCAACCAGCAGAGGATGAGTCGACTGACGGTAAGACAACCAATGTTTTCAACCGATTTTTACTGCTTGTACAGTCCCTTCCCTGAGCCAACTTTATTTCCTTGTTTTTTTTACAGACGAACTGCCCGACGTCCCCCTGGTCGTGGGAGCCCCGGCTGGCCCCCCAAACCCGCAGGCTTGGGCGGCCCTTAAAAGGAAGAGGGGCATGGAAGCGGGTGAGGCGCGCGCCCGTAAGTATTAAGAAACAATTTTCTTTGTCTTTTTTCGGGTTTTCCAAGGAATGAATTTTTTATTGTTTGTGCAGGGCTACAATCGTTGCTGGCGCCCTCCCCGTCACGTGCCCCTCTTCAGCCCCTTAGCCCCTTCAGGAGCAACAACCAGCCTCAGCACCACCACCAGCCTCAGCACCACCACCAGCCTCAGCACCACCACCAGCCTCAGCACCACGACCAGCCTCAGCACCACGACCAGCCTCAGCACCACCACCAGCCTCAGCACCACGACCAGCCTCAGCACCACGGCCAGCCTCAGCACCACCAGCCTCAGCCAACATTCGACGAAGGTGAGTTCAAAAACATGTCCCCGTCCCTGTCCTGACCGTGTCTCCTGCCCGACAACTCTAAACACTTTATTTCATTTACAGGGAATTGCAGAATATGCATGGTCCGGCGACCGGACTCCATTCTTGCGTGCCGGCACGTTTTTTGTGGCATTTGCCTCGCAGAATGGAAGAAGGTCGCCGGATCATGCCCTCTGTGCAGGAGGAAATTCCGGAAATGGAAGCCGCTTATTTAAATTTTAATTTTGTGTGACTGACTTGTACATAATGCTGAAATTGTTTTACTGATTTGTACATAATGCTGAAATTTTTTTACTGATTCAGTACATATTACCTATGTAAATTGCCTTACCTTTTATACACCAGTAGGAAATAAATTGTTCTTCAAATTTGAAATTTTCCATGGCTTGTGAATTGTTCCCACTGTCATACTTTATTGGCTGAGCGAAGCGAAGCCTATTACGCCACTGGAGTGCTAAAAAAGTTCAATGTTTGTCTGTCTGTCTGTCTGTCTGTGTGTCTGTCCGCACGATAACTCGAGAACGAGCTGAGGTATCGAGTTAAAATTTTTACTGTAGCTTCTTTGCCCAAAAAGCTCGGTCGAGTTCGAAAATGGGCATTCTAGCTCAAAAATTGACAACGTTAAAAATTGATTTACATTTTCGAAAAAAATAATTTTAAAAATAAATATTTTTTCACAGTGTCCTAAGGGGTAACTCGGCGAGTTGCGACCCTTTGGGCGAAAATTTCGTCCGTTTGGCCGTATCTCTTACGGTTTAGCCGCTACTGCGTGACTTAAGGGCGAAAAGTTCTCAAAAGGCATGTTGGGTGTCGTTCCCGGGGTATATCGACGAGTTGCGACCCTATGGCCGGAAATTTCGTCCGTTTGGCCGTATCTCGCACCGTTAAGCCGATGCAGCGTCAAATTTCGACAAAAAGTCCTTAATATACGCTTAGAGTTGGGTATTTCTCAGATTTTTGCTTCACAGACTAGCATATCGCCGGAACCGTCTGCACGAGTGAAATTAAATGGCGCTTACTGTTTCGTTACTCGGAGTGTGTTTTTATGGCATCGGTATCCATACTGACAGCGCCGCAGGCCTAGGTAGATGTCCGCAGGCGCGTCGCAGCGTAACAGTGTTTCGCGAGATATCGCGAAGCCTGTTACGCGAGACGTGGTCTGGCGTACATCTACCTAGTTACAATGCACAACAAGTCATTGGCTGAGCGAAGCGAAGCCTATTACTTCACTGATCGGATTTGGCTCCTGTCTGTTTGTCTGTCTGTCTGTCTGTCTGTCCGCACGATAACTCAAGAACAAGTTGAGATATCGAGTTTAAATTTTTAATGTAGCTTCCTTGCCCAAAAAGCTCGGTCGAGTTCGAAAATGGGCATTCTAGCACAAAATTTGACACCGTTAAAAATTCATTTACATTTTCGAAAAAATAATTTTAGAAATAAATAGTCTTTTTACAGTGTCCTAAGGGGTAACTCGACGAGTTGCAGTCCCCTGGACGAAAATTTCGTCCGTTTGGCCGTATCTCTTACCGTTTAGCCGCTGCTGCGTGACTAAAGGAAGAAAAGTCCTAAAAATGCATGTTGGGTGTCGTTTCCGAAGTATTTCGACGAGTTGCGACCCTGTGGGCGGAAATTTCGTCCGTTTGGCTGTATCGTGCACCGTTAAGCCGCTGCAGCGTCAAATTTCGACAAAAAGTCCTTAATATACGCTTAGAGTTGTGTTTTTCTCAGATTTTCGCTTATCACAGACTACCATATCGCCGAAACCGTCTGCACGAGTTAAATTTAATTGCGCCCACCGTTTCGTTACTCAAAGCGTATTTTTTGGTGGCATCCCATCTTGCGAAATTCAGTGGCGTTCCCAGTTTTGACGGCATAAGTTCCCATAACTGTCGATAGTATGGCATTCTTATCAATAGAGAAAGCGCCGCAGGCCTAGGTAGATGTACGCACGCGCGTCGCAGCGTTACAGTGTTTCGCGAAATATCGCGACGCCTCTTACGCGAGACGTGGTCTAGCGTACATCTACCTAGTAACATTTACACAGAAAATAAGTCGTAACATTCACACGTTAGGATTCCCAAAAATCATGATGTTAGTGATAGCCACGGTGGAGGCGGCCAGCTGCCGCGCCCGCTAGGTCCGCCGGGCCGTTAGGCCACCACTTCGGCACACATGTGTTGTGGGGCTGCATGCCACCGGCTAGTGACTCAAGAGAGCAGCGCGAGCGGCACCTGGCCGTAGTAGTCTTAATCACTTCATGATACACTTGAACTCGCGCAGCTCCGTGTGTGCAGCAACCCTTAAGAACAGCCGCAAAGGGGATGCACGAACCTCGAGCCCATGAGTGGAAGCGCAACCGCGAAGGACGCCCGCCGGACATGCGAACCGCGACGGCACCAAACGGAGTCAGGCGTGTCGACAGGCGCCCCCGAAACGCCGCGCCGGTGGAGTTCCGGGGAACTGCGGGGGCGCGGTGCGGCGGCGTCTTCACGTAGTGCGGGCGCGCGCCTCGACCGCCTCAATGTCCCTCTGCTCCACCGAGCTCTTGGTGACCTTGCTGGACGCCGTAGCCGGCCGCGCGCGCGCGTGCTGCGGCAGAAGTCCATGGAGGCCACCGAGCTCTTGGTGACCTTGCTGGACGCCGTAGCCGGCCTCGCGCGCCAGCAGGCCATGAAGGCCACCGAGCTCCTGGTGACCTTGCTGGACTCTACCGCTGCCGCCGACCGCGCGCGCCTGCTGCGCCAGCACGCCATGAAGGGCACCGAGGTCCTCGTAGCCCTCCGCATGCCCACTCCAGCTAGTCCCCCCTGGAGGGTCATCGGAGAGCTCCCTACGATTGTCTCGAACGGGCTACTTCCGGCGTCGAGTCCCATTTAAAATACACCTGACTCGAACTCGAATCAACCCGGAAGTAGCCTGATCCGGGTAGCTCTCCGATGACCCTCCTGGGCGCGGGCACACCCCAGGCGGCACCCCGCTTCTTCTCCAGGGCATCCGATGTGCACCTGAAGACGCCCCGGTATAGACACGATAAGGGCTTTACCGCCTCCGCACCGGGCTGTGCTAGGCCTGTGCTCGTGCTTGAAAGGCAAGGGCAGCGGGCGGGTGTCAATACCTATTTGGCGTCCGAAAGCAGCGAGTGGAAGTAAGACGCTCTTGTTTCGAGGAACAAGGCCCCCCTCCTCTCCGCCCCTCCCCTCGTAACAGCAGCGAGCGTCCGAGCAAAGGGAGTGGGCCGCGGCGGGCGGGCACCGCATGTATTCCAGGAATTGGGGAGCTGAAGACAGACAAGCCGGCTCTCTCTCCTGCCACAGCCTTATACATTGAGTGGGATATTGCCTATACTGTCGTCTGGGAGCACGGTGGCCTTCACGGCGTGCTGGCGCAGCACGCGCGTCCGGACGGCGGCGGCGTCTAGCAAGGCCAGGCGCACCGCGCACAGCGAACACGGCGCGGCCGGGGCGTGCGCATAGCACCATCGCGACGTAGACGTCGACGGCCAGGAATTTTTCTATCGTGACGCATTTTTGCTAGAGTTGAATTAGTGAAAGACAAGCCAGCCGCGACATACGCGCCGGGCCTGAGGCTCACCGCCAGCTGACCGGCGGACACACCGCGGCTGGTCAGGGCGCGTGCAGCCGTACGGCCTTGTTAAGACGAGCAGTGGCGCAGCTCGGGGACGGACCCAGCTGGCCAGCTGCATCACGGACACACGGACACGGATCTCACGGACGCACGGACATCACGGGGGCCTTCTAGTACAGCGAGCACGGAGGCCGCGGCGCGGGGCAGAGGGGAGACGCGTCGACGGGGAGGTGCCGGGCGACGCTCTCCTACTCGGGCGCGGGCGCCGGCGGCGGGCCGCACTAGAACAAAACCTAGAAAATTAACTAGTAACTTCAAAACGACACGCTAAGCACCGAGAGAAGTGAGGGCCAGGCAATCAGGGCGGAACGGTCACTCTCCCATGCCGCTCAATCACAACTCTCGGCGCACTCACCCCGACCCTTGGCTGCAGGGCGCTACCCTCCGACTCATGGCTGCAAGGGGTGCACCTGCATCAGCCGTGCGGACGGCTGCAGGAATACGCGGCTGATGATACGGGCAGCTCGCCCAAGCGCGTCCGTCGCGCGAGTGCGAGCCCCACCAGCAAAATGCTGGACAAGCTGGTCGAGTCCGTCAACGCCGGCCATCAGCGGCTGGCCGACCTTTGCGCTCGGTTAGATTAGTGCAAGCCGCCCCAAAATCCCGCTTCCTATCAGCCGCAGCCAAAGCGCGGCTGAAGGCTCGTCCCCCGAGCCTGCTGCCCGACACCTGCGGCCAATGGGTTGCCTAAGCGACAGGCGCCAGTGTGCGGGAAGGGAAAATTCGAAAGCCCGTCGCTCTGCTAGGCCCGGCCTTGGTTAGGCGCGGTCTGAGAGACCTTATAGCAGAGGAAATTATTCCGGAGAGCATTTTATTGTCCGCCGTGAGGTGCGAATGGAAAAGGATTTGAATTTGATCGAAATGCTGCCCAGGAGAAGCTCGCTATTACTAGCTGTGTAAAATTTGAGATTTTGTACAAATTTATTTACAGCACATTACATTACATTACATTACACAAAACATGCTTATTGTCAATTAAAAAACATGCATTACAATTGGAAATCAAATTATTCTTATGTACAACTATGCTAAAACAATGGTCAGAATGTCACAAGACATCAATTAATTTACAAACATGCAAACATGGAAATCAAATTATTCTTATGTACAACTATGCTAAAACAATGGTCAGAATGTCACAAGACATCAATTAATTTACAAACATGCAAACATGGAAATCAAATTATTCTTATGTACAACTATGCTAAAACAATGTTTATTTAAAATGCTGCCTACATTAAGATGATTTAAGTTGTCAATTAAAAAATACTGTATGTACAAGCAAGTACTGTATGTACAGAAATAGAATTGATTAAATTAAAATACTAGGTCAGAATGTCAGATCAATGGCTTCCACTTCCTGAACTTTTTTCGGCAGAGTGGGCATGATCCGGCGGCCTGTGGGCGGTCGGTCACTTTCGAGCCCTGCTGCTCAGAGACGGTGAGCCCGAGGAACGCGGCCCGAGCTCAAACGGTCACCTATGGGGTCTAGTTTGCATCGCGCACAACCGCAGATCTGCACCGCGCCCCCTCGCAGGTACACCGTCAATAGAATGTTCGAAAATATTTTTCCAGGTCAGTCGTTATTACTCAGAGACTAATGGTTTTTCGAAGGTGGCGATTGCGCGCATGCAAGCCCCTCCCCTATGGCTAACCGTGGCCCAAAGCGTTTTCACTACCCTCGCCTGCTTCCCTTCCCACAAGGCAAGAATGTTCGAACGGCCGCCAGGCGCCGAGCGGCTCGCATTCAAAGCGCGGGCGGGAGCCGCCGCGCCAACCGGCCCGGCTGGCGCGGCTCGCCACGGCCCGGTCGGCCGGATACTCTACTGCGCTGCGTGGCGCGCGGCAACGCGTTTGAAGTAGTCGCCGTCACGGCAAGGACGGGCCGTACGTTTTAAGGAAAATAAATATTTTTCCGTACAGGAGAAGGGAGTGGGAATAATTAGAGGAAAGAATATAAGGTATTCACTAGTCATAAGTTTCTTTCTTAAACAAATTTACAAGGGCTCTGCTGCTGTCTCCGCCGTCTTTGGCACGATCTCTCTTCATTACCTGTAAAATTACGTTATTAGAAGTCTAAAATAATTTATTAATGCGCGCTTTAGTGCCATTTTTGAACTAACCAGAAGCAAATTTTGGTAATCTGCCTCGTCTTTAGTAATAGTGTTGTTATATTCTTTAACAATCGCCACTGCCCGCTCCGCGCAGTCATTCACACATTGGAGACCGGCGACGACCTTTTGTGACTCCTAAAAGAAAAGGACCGACATTAATTATTTTGTGCGTGTTTGGTAAGGACAGAGAACTTAAATGACCGTGAACGCACTTGGAAAGATGGAAGGGAGGGCCAAACGGACGGATCCTTTGACAGGAATTCTTTGTCAATATTTAAAATATTAAAAAATTCCAAACTTTTGTCATTGACAAAAAATGAAACATTCTTATCAGAAAGATTAGAAATATCTCTAGGTGCCTGGAAACGAAAAGAGCGCATTTTGTTGTTGCTTTTTTTCTCCAGGTTTTTCACCATTTCTCTTTTCACGTCATCAGAGACAAGCGGGTCAAAAAAAGCCATAGAGACACAGTGCTCTGAGAGGTACCATAAATGGTTTCTAAATGTGGCAATGGCTAATCTTGATACCTCTGGAGAAATCTCACTGTACTGAAGCAGAGACTTAACAAAATCTAGGTCACGTCTGGCTGCGGACAGTGAATGTGGTGCTGTGTACCACGCCTCTAAGTACACTGTGACAAAGAAAATGTTCACCTCGCGCAACTTATTCAGAAGTTCAATGTCAACAGCGTATTCACCTATGGGGGAAAGAGAACCGTATGAGAAAACGTTAAAGCGGGGAACCCATACCCGATATCCGAACTCACCTGTCCGAGCAAACATTTCAATTGTAAGAGAATAAATAATTCTTCCCATAAACCTGGCTGACGACAGGGCTAGGGGTGGGCGAAATTTAATGCCACCAGGTGGAGTGCCACCCAAATAAATTATGGCTAGTCTTAGCAAGTATTCATAATCCGCCCTGATGTGTGGTTTCTGCAATGAAAGGATATTAACAAATCCGAGTGACAGCAGCGTTACCGGTACCATACGTGTCCGCGGGTCGGGGTCGGGGTAGGAGCGGAGCGAGGCGCAGGTGGGGCTCGGCGCGGGGGAAGGGGGTCCGAGTGGGGCACTACGGGAGCGGCACAGGGTAGGGGTGCCTCGCGGATCGCGGGCGGGGGCACTACGGGGGAGGAGGAGGGGGGGGGGAGCGGTAATTGTGAGAGCGGAGCGGGTACGAAGTGTAGAAGGGGTGCGGAGCGGGTGCGGAGTGGGTATGGAGCGTTGAGGAAGGCGGAGCAGCCATGACGTGTGCGAATAATTTAATTTACCTGGACTGTTTCCTTGCTACGGCATCGGGAGATAGTCCAGGGGATGGCATAGAAGGGATGTCTGCACTGACTTCGTCTATACCATCGGCACACACTGCAGGTTGAAAGTTAGCCTGGTTTATTGAAGGCCACATTTTCTTAAAGTTTCGACAGAGTGTGCCGAGGTCTGGACTGGAAGAGGGCTCTATCATGTTACAAAACAAGGCCTTGGGAATTAAATCAAAAATATGGTGCCGGCATGCAAGGTAAACTAGCCTTCTTTTGAGAAGACCTTCCATGAGCAGCACAGCCCCCTTCCTAGTCCCCGTGTTTGAGGTGGTGGTGTCGGTGCAGACACACCGCACTTGCTCCACACACTTCCACTCCCGCATCTGATTCACAGCCTCCACTGCCTGGGCCTCCCCGGACCCGTCTGGTATTATCCGGGCGCCCAGCAGCTGCTCCGTGCCGTCTACACCTAAGTCAAAACACATGCACATACAAAATGCATATTATTCTCTCCTAAAAAAAAACCTAACACTAAATAATCCACGTAAATTTACAGTAAATTTTGTAAATTACTATTTGCAAAATTTGTTGTAATTTTATGACAGACTAGTTTTGCCCTCCAATGAATTTCGATACGTGGTGCTTGAAATATAATTGTGCCTAATTTAACTGGTGACTTCCTTCATAAAAGTTTTTTCCCGTAAAAATGTTTTTTACAGTGGACACTAGTTGCCCCACAATTTACCTGTCACAACCATTGGTAGCGCGAGCGCGACGGGGTGTGGATGGGGAGGGGGGGCAGGGGGTTCGGGGGAAGGGGGGGGGGGCGAGGCAGGGCGGGAGGGCACTCACCTAGTGGGGCAGTTGTTGAACACGACGTACGAGCCTTCTTCCGTCTAGGGCCGTTGTCTACGTCGCGCGCCGCGTCTCGTAGTTTTTCTGAAGAGGGGGGACCGTCGTGGACCGAACTCTTAATCGACATCGTTTCACACAGTGTTTCTTTAAAGTCCAAAAGTCTTTTTTCGAAGGCGGGTCCCCTTCGAACATGGCCCTTCCGAAGTACGTAGTACGTATTGTACAGGGATTCAATTTGGGTCTTGACGGCACCTTCCAGAAGGGTGCTGTGCCCTGCCCGGACCCACACGGAAATCAGCTGTCTCGCGGTAGCCCTTGCACTTTCACCTACTTTCTCACCAAGTTCTCCCATTCGAAAAAAAAAACACTCTCATCACCGCAAGTCTAGTAGGTAGATCAGTGCCCTCAAGCATGAAATCGGCGAGGCAGCACCCAAACACCTCTTTAAAGAAGGCCGACATTCTTTGGAACAAACTCACTAATATTTAGCACGCAATATAAACAAACTGCAACGCCGAACTGCCAGGCCAGTCCGGCCACACCGTCACAGCTGATCACACCTTGCTCACTCACACTACCGAGCGCCGCCTGACTCGGAGCGGAAGCTGAGGCAGCAGGAAAGGGGGACCGGGCCGTGGCGAGCCGCGCCAGCCGGGCCGGTTGGCGCGGCGGCTCCCGCCCGCGCTTTGAATGCGAGCCGCTCGGCGCCTGGCGGCCGTTCGAACATTCTTGCCTTGTGGGAAGGGAGGCAGGCGAGGGTAGTGAAAACGCTTTGGGCCACGGATAGCCATAGGGGAGGGGCTTGCATGCGCGCAATCGCCACCTTCGAAAAACCATTAGTCTCTGAGTAATAACGACTGACCTGGAAAAATATTTTCGAACATTCTATTGACGGTGTACCTGCGAGGGGGCGCGGTGCAGATCTGCGGTTGTGCGCGATGCAAACTAGACCCCATAGGTGACCGTTTGAGCTCGGGCCGCGTTCCTCGGTCACACCGTCTCTGAGCAGCAGGGCTCGAAAGTGACCGACCGCCCACAGGCCGCCGGGCCGGCCCGCTCGGTCCCGGACGCCCTGTGCCCTGTGCGCGCCGGGTTAGCGTTGTCGCACAGCGTTCAAACTTTGCAGGGGGGCTTATGTGACTATAATCTTTCGAAAAACACACCGCTCCGGAAAAAAAAAAAATTTGGTGCGGCCTAGCCTAGGTAGATGCATGCAGGCGCGTGCAGTATGAGTGCCTCGCAGGACATGCTGGCTCCAGGGACTCCTCAAGGCCCACCAGGTCTACGCCAGTGGTATTTTCATTTAATTTCATGGATTTCACTGCACGCACAGCGGCAGCCACTGCACTTATAACTGCATGAGCCTGCGAGTCCGGCGTGTCGAAGACTGAACGCACCTCATAATACATTAAAGAGAACGCTGAAGTCAGGACAGTGTTCAACAAGTGAGCCAGGCAGTCATACCGAGGGGGTATTCACTTCGGATTTTTGTGTACAGACTACTCCGTATTACAGGTATTACCGGGTATTACCGAGTATTACCAGGTATTACTGGGTATTACCAGGTATTACTGGGTATTACCAGGTATTACTGAGTATTACCAGGTACCCTTATAGAAACGATCCATACCGAATAGAGTCCGAAAATCGGACAGTCCGATTGCATGTCAGCGGACAGCCCTAAATATGTTCCTTGGACTGTCCGAAATGTATTCCTTGGACTGCCCGAAATATGTTCCTTGGACTGTCCAGAATGTATTCCTTGGACTGCCCGAAATTACAACCGAAATGTGATCAAATCAGCAAGTTTTCGGACTGTCCGACGGATGCATTTGATAGTCACTCGGGCGAAAGTCGGACCAGTCCAAGAAGCAGCCGCGCTAAAAAAAAGGGCCGACGAGCGGGATCGTTCCCTCTTCTCACGGACTTTCCTTTCCTGATCCGATGCTCTATCCAACTGAGCCACGCTAACTGCTGAGAGGAACCGAGTCCGGGCGGCCTTTTGATCTCCAGGCAGCCAAAGAGACAGAACTGGCGCCTTAGGACGAACGGAGCGTCGCATTGCAATGCGGTTTTCTGCAAAGACTTTAGCATTTCACCTCGGTTCTGATAGTGTGTGGAAGAACAACGTTTACAAAAATGCATTTTTAAGTTATAGGTGACCACATTAAGATAGTACAGCGGACTATTTTTCCTAATGTAATTAGGTCGGATGCTGGACCGGCCACGGCGTTTGGAACTCTTCAATTTTAAACGTAAATTTTAAATATCAGCCTAAGTGAAGGAGCTGCTCGTGCTGTATTCAGGTGAAGGGCGAAAGAAGCTTGTATGTCTTAACCGTAATATTCTTAATTCTTTGGCTACAAAGCATTAAAATAATCTCAATCCAATAGTTTTTTTCATGACTTTACAAATCAAATGTCCACTCAGGAAACTATGTTTTTAATTTTGAGTGTTTAAAAATTCTAGGAACATTTTGCTTAAGAGGAGCGCATTTTGTCACTTAACTGAGTTAAATTTCCTAAAATAAGAACAGTTTCTAAACACTTTAAGGCAATGTTCTTGAATCAAGAACACAAAGTTTTGGGTGATCCACACGCTTCGGACTCATTCGGAACTGTCCCTGCTCTCGGGCTAATGTCGGAGTAGTCCGACTCGGACTTTCTCCGGGCTGCCCTTGAGCTGCCGGGCTCATTCGGAACTGTCCTCCACTCTCGGGCCAAAGTCGGATGCGTCCGGCTCGGACTCGGACTTCTCACGGACTATCCCAGGACAAGTTCGGGTGTGTCCGGGACCAAACGGACTGTTTTGGAACCGTCCAGGACAAGTTTCGGTATGGAATCGTTTCGTACGGGTATTACAGGGTATTACCAGGTATTACAGGGTATTACCAGGTATTACAGGGTATTACCGGGTATTACCAGTCTTTCAAATTCTCCCGCTACTTCGTGTTCCCTGTCTTCTTCCCATGGAATACAAGTTCTAAGGCTGTAAGTTAATTAGCCTGGAAAGCGCAATCCCTATAACTCTGAAACTAAAAGGCTACGTGTAATAAGTCTTTCAGGATAAATCAAGGGTGCTATGAGCTACTTTCAGTATTTCGGCACCTTAAAGTAAAACGCACGCAGTTCATCCGCCCGTTTCAAAACTGACGCAGTTCAAACGCGCGTTTCAAAACTCACGCATTTCGCCGCTCGCGTTGAAAACCTACATAGTTCGTTACCAGCCACTGCGCTGCTGATCGGGCCAGCGACCCGTCAAAACCCGCCTGGCTGCGCGGCGCGCGCGGTGATCTGCAACTACGTGTGTTTTGTACGTAGCGGACAACTCGTGAGTTTTGAAACGCGCGGATGAACTGCGCTCTCGTTCTCAAATCACCGCCCGCAACGCCCTCTCGCCTCGCCTCGCAAACCTGCCGGCGCTCGCCCCGCCCGGCCTGCAGCCAGACGATGAGTACGCGCGCGCTGTCATTCAAACACATTGCGAATTTTCCTCGTCGACACCCGCGCTAATTTATAGTGCAAAATAACGCGTCCTTCCGTTTTTATTTGGGTTTTGCTTGCCCCCCTCGCCGCGCGAAAAATGAGGGAAGTCCCCCCCCCCATCCCGACGAGGTTGCTGCTGTGCGGTGTGTGTATCCGCTCTGACGCGCCCGTCCGCCGGTCCGCCGGTCCGCCGGGTTAGCGGATGACCCGACAATTCTCGAGTTTGTCGGATTGTCGGATCGTCCGCTAAACCCAATGTGGGCAGTGGCCCGGCGGTCCGGTATGGCTCGGCAGCGGCGCCGCTACCAGCCTTCCCCCACTCCCAGGTATCGGCTGGACAGAGACGGCTGACAGCGCGCTGTCTCACTCGCTCACGTTCGTTGTCGGATCGGGCGACTCGACCGTTGCAGGTCTCTGCCCTACCCTTTACTCTCATTGACCAAGTACCCGAAAAACAAGTGTTGGGTATCATTTTGCGGGTTTCTTGAAAAGTTGCGGCGTTTCGAGCGAAAATTTCATCCATTTGGCTCCCCGACCAACCATATTCGCGCTATGGTAGCACAATTTG
>JAWJED010000046.1:1378847-1411760 GCA_033675135.1 Frankliniella intonsa | reverse complement strand
CAGTGTTGAAACAATATGTACAGGCTTATTGTCAAGCCACTTTATCAACTGAACATCCTCTTTGACCTTTGTATCGTAAGAGCCTCTTCCTTCCTTCGTTACCTCTTCATCACTTTTCAGAGGGCACTTGTCAATTCTATTTTTCCTAATTGTACCAATAGATCTCAGATTCATATTGTCAAGTACGTATCTTGATAACTTGACACTGGCAAAGTAATTGTCAAAGTAGAGGGCCTTGCTTTCAGGAAAGTCTATTTGCTTTGACAAATGTATAACAATTTGAGCACCAAACCCCATAGATGCTTCTTGTTGGTTGAAGTGTATTTCATTAAATGTGGAAGATCCAGCATATGGAATGACATCATAGATCATTCCAGATCCATCCGCAAGTGTAAACATTTTGATGCCAAATCTTGTATGAATTGACGGAGGCTTCCAGCAAACGTTCCTTTGTAAGGAATCATTGATTCATCAATACTATATGTAGCTTCTTGATGAATACTATTACATTTACTTCTCATGTGATCGAGAAGGGGCCTTACTTTGCAGTACCTATCAGAATGATTTAACAAGTAGTCCATACTTTTGTCATAGAAGTGAATATGACTTCGTATAGCAGCAAATCTATTATAAGACATGACATTTGTCACATGTGGCATAGCTGTTTCTTTTGACCAATGGTCTCGAAGACTAGGAAGCTGCACGACACCCATGCAGAGAAGTATTCCTAGAAAGGTTCTCATTTCCTTAGGAGTCACATTCAGACACTTTCTTCCATCACTACCTAAAGTACTTGAAATATTGGTACACGTCACCAAGAGAGAGATTATGGCATCATCAAAGAAAAATTCAAAATATTGAATAGGATCCTGCAGCTTATCAGCAGGTAATGGATAATCTATAATATTGCTGCTCTCTTTCTGAATGAAGTTGGCTTCTTCCCATCCGTCAATGGTTCCATCTTCAGTAGATGAAGGTGCAAGCTTGTTTTGCCAGGCCTTTTTTGCCGTTTTTGGGAGAGTGATGAGCATTTCTTCATCAGAAGAACCATCTGATTCAGCCGCTAATTTCTCAGGGCATTTTTAATCAATATAATGGGAGACTTGTGACGGTCTCCATTCCAGTTCATTGTCATTTAGGGAAATTTCTGATTCAGAATCAGATTCACATAGATTGCGTTGCTTACTTCTGGTTCGGAATTCATACGGAGAACTCCCAGCATCTGAAAGATCGCAAGGAGTGGACTCAATTCTTTCCTGAAAATGAGGGCAAAATAAAATTTACTAAGTTTGAATTAAGGGGAACAAACTAAATGTAAGGTAATATATAACTCTCTTTAAAAACTTGTAAAATATGACTCTCTTTAAAAACTTTCCTTTTGAATAACTGCAGCTGGAGGACTATTGTTATTGATGTCCATATTGTCCTGTTCATCGCACCACTCTAAAAATGAGTTCTCTGTTTTCTTATTTGAGTTATCCGATCTCTGAAAATAATACAGAGCATCAGTACCATAAAGTATTTATTCCAAACTTTAACAAAATTGCTGCTAATTTAACTACTTTAGGTATGTATTTTGAAATGTTCAATATTAATCTTTATGGTGTGTTGTGAAGCGGTTTAATGAAATTTTTTCCTTTTCATTCTGATGTAGATAAATCTTTCATGAAGATTGAGCTTATTAATGTATTCCATAAGGCTGAAGATGTAATTGATTTTACATATTATCAGAAGTTTCCAAAATCTTATGGCATTGATATTCATCCTAATTCAAAGGGCTTTTTGAAGATTAATGAAGTTATCCAGAAAGTCTTGTATCCTCCAATTGTTTCATCTGTTAAAAGCATGTTTTGTGGTTGTTATCCAGAAAGTCTTGTATCCTCCATTTGTTTAAAGCATGTTTTGTGGTTCTAATTTTTTATTATTATTATTAATCGGGAAGGACTGGATCGGGAAGTACTGGATCGGGAAGTACTGGATCGGGAAGGACTGGATCGGGAAGGACTGGATCGGGAAGGACTGGATCGGGAAGGACTGGATCGGGAAGGACTGGATCGGGAAGGGCTGGCGGACGCAGAAGAACTTGGTGGTGGGGAGTCAGCACGGGGCCTCTCACGCCCCATGCGCTC
Source organism: Frankliniella intonsa (assembly GCA_033675135.1). Classification (NCBI taxonomy): domain Eukaryota; kingdom Metazoa; phylum Arthropoda; class Insecta; order Thysanoptera; family Thripidae; genus Frankliniella; species Frankliniella intonsa. Next base: position 1,409,631 of record JAWJED010000046.1, on the reverse strand, counting down.
AATGAACTCCTAAAACATTAACGAAAATATAGTGTTCTGTGCTTTCACACAGAACACAGTTTCATTTACAACCGCCCCCACCTCCAAGTCCTCTTCTGACTGCAAGTTGCCGACCAGCTCAGGGGGGAAGGACGACGCTAGGCCCATCTTCACGGGGCATCCGAATAGGGCTTCGTAAGGAGACCGACCGATCCCCTGATGGTGTCGTCTGTTTTTCATGCTTGCGACAAACTTCAATCCCTCAGCCCAGTACGTCGTGCCGTTGTCGCGCATCCACTTAATTAGTATATCTTGGATGTCGCGGTTCACTCGCTCAACACTGCCTTGGCTTTGGGAATGTCGTGGAGTGCCTGTAGTATTTCAAAAGATTAAATTGCCTTGGATTTATAAATTAAAAAAATACGATTTCACCTAGTGAAATCCTGGGAGTCACGAAGTAGCATGAAGTTTACGTTTAAGTTGCACTCAGGTTCCAGAAAAGTTTAAGTTAGGTTTCAGTCGTCGTATCACTAAAAATCAGCATGTTTACTGAAAATTAAAATGTACTACCAAAAACCGTTAGAGAACGTGTAATGCACATTAAATGCGTCTAAATGTTTGGATTGAGTCGTCAGATCGACTTGATTTTTAAGCTGTGGGTTCGTTGTGCAATCATCAATCGAACACTGAATTTACATTTTTATCCTAGGATTTTGTTTCAATTTTTATTTTATGAAATACTGTGCATGCACTGTTAAAAAATGTCTTGTAAATTAACAAGGAAAATCTTGTTAATTTTTATAGCAAGACATTTCGTTTTGAAACAAGTATCTTGTAGCATTACAAATTTTTTGTTTTGGCAAACGAGAAAAAAAATTTAGTTGTTGAAATTTTCTGTCCTTTTTTGTTTCAAAAAATATTACTTTTCGATCACGCTTATCAAAAAAGGAGTTCGATTACAAAAGGGCTTGTTTCAAAACGAAATGTTTTGCTATAAAAATTAACAAGATTTTCCTTGTTCAGTTACAACACAGCGCTACTTAGTCGTTGCTGCAAGCAATGAAAAACGAAGTTTTGTGAGGCACTTCACGAAAACAAATTTTCGTTTTCAAACAAGAGTCTCATCATACAGAATGTCATCAGGGGACAAACTTTTTTAACAGTGTGACTTGAATCAACAGTTTCCCAGCCACGCCCAGCCACGCGGGCCCTCTCCCCTGCCCGCCGGCCCGGCCAGTGCTGGCGAGTACTTGTCGAGTATTGTTGGCGCCCGAAACTAAAACCCCTCAACCCATCAGATTCCCCACTAAGATATGTTTCACACTAAACTTTCGGGACAAATATCTCAGATCTGGTGCATTTTACCGACTTGCCGTTTCCGGATTTGGTTTCAGAGCGTCGGTTTCCACCTTGAAACTGAGTTTGAAAAAATCCTGTTAGAGCTTATTTAAAAAAAAAAAAAAAAAAACAGTCAGATCCGAGACAAAACTATAAGGCTACTTCGTGCCTAATTAATTAATTAATAAAATATTAATAACCATGCACGATTTTGAGATCTGGCCACATCTCCTCGAGAGAGTTGATGATCCGGTTGGCGAACTCCCGCCCGTTGTCCGACTGGAGGACGGACGGGCCGAACACCGGGAAAATCTCCACATGCTAGGCGACGTACTGGGCCTCTTTGCGGGGAAGAGCTCGTAGGTGGATAAATTTTGTCAGGTGGTCTTGCACGACAAGGATGAAGCGGAACTCCCCATCTGGTGACGTTTGCATATCTATCAGGTCAATTTGTACACGGGCGTTCATCTCCTTCTGGACGATAGGCCGGACAGTCACACCTCTTTTCTGAGTCGGTTCAGTGGACAGGCACTCCTCACAAAGGTTTTTGAAGGTTTGGTGGACTTTTTGGGAGACGTTCGCATACTTTCCCGTGTTAACAAACGCCTCCATTTTGTTCCGCCCACCGTGCCCGGTTTGAAGGTGAACTTCAAGGCACACGTCGTAGAGCTCACCGGTGTGGACGAAAAATTTCATTGCTGTCTCGCCAGCTTTCATGGGCTTGATCAGCCTCTCCCTGCCGTCCACCTCGACTACCGCATACTTTCCCAGCCGCCGGTAATCTTTAGAAGTTTTCTTTGTCTTCTTGGCCTAGGCTGCTTTAACATCTTGAATTTTCTCCTCGTACTCTTCCGGTGTCAATAGTTTCGTGTTCTTCCCCCGCAATTTAGAGAATTGTTCGCGAATCGCTTGATCAAACTTTCCCCTGGCGTTCGCCATGACGCTCCTTCCCTCCTGAACTTCCCCTTCCCTTCACCTACCCTTCACCGCGTTGCCGGGTGCTCGTTGCGACAATGGCACCGGGTGCTACCCGGTAGTAGTCCGGTCCGGTGGGGTAAAAGCCGAATGAAAAATAATTGGCCGGTTAATTCTAGTTCTACCCGATTAGTTAACCGGTTAAGACCAGAATTAAATAAATATAACATTTTTTTAAATATCACTATTACCCGGCCTCCCCGGTTAATTCGCGTTGTAACCGGTTAAAACGCGAATTAACCGGGAACCGGTTATTAGCTGTAACATTTATATAAATATATATTATACCCTGCTCCTCACCTCTCCGAGCTCAGCTCGAGGACGGGTCCTCACTGGAAAAACAAACGTTGCGTCCGCTACACCAATTCACTGGAAAAACAAATGTGACATATGTAACGTCTGTAACGTGACCTATGGTTCTTTCCGTTCTTTCTTAAATATTAGCGTGGTGTTAGCTGCAATCATATTTTCAGTTACACCATCGTTTCAGGCGTAAAATTTCGATTCAAACGAGTATACATATGATAGGGTTCTTATTGCAAAACAACACATTGTAAGATGACGCAGGAATTCATTAACATTGCTGTGTCTTTGTTACGATTCCTCAGAACCCCATCATATATATGCTCGTTTGAACCGGAATTTTCCGGTGGAAATGATGGTGACCTCGGAATTTAAATACAGTCAATGATATGGAAGATATTGTAGAAAAACCATAAAACGCGCCGTCGGTCACGTTTCTTGATGCGACATGTGAACATGTCGCATCAAGAAACGTGACGCATGTCACATTTGTTTTTCCTGTGTTGGTGTGTTCTATGGCAACATTTCAGTTTTTGTGGAATATTAACCAACCGAGACTTTAAGTTTCATTTCTGATGCGCCTATCAGATTCCCCATGAAATTCCCGTTCGAACGAGCCTACATGTGATGGGGTTGCGAGCCTAAATACTACGACTTTAAATAGGATTTGTAGAAAATGGGGAATTGGACATGTTGAATGAACTATGCATCTGAACCCCATCACATGTAGGCTCGTTCGAACGGGAATTTCATGGGGAATCTGATAGGCGCATCAGAAATGAAACTTAAAGTCTCGGTTGGTTAATATTCCACAAAAACTGAAATGTTGCCATAGAACACACCAATTGGTGTAGCGGACGCAACGTTTGTTTTTCCAGTGCTGGCTAGTTTTATATTGAGCGTGTTTACTTATGCATTTTTTTCCAGCAATGTAACGTAACGTAGCGAAACGTAATGTAACGTAACATAACGTAACGTAACATAATGCAAGGCTAATAAAATTTTAAGTTTCTAAAATTGAACTGAAAGTATGGATTTTATGTTAACAGTTTCATCGAGCAAAGAATTTCATTTTTCAACATCCATCTTTGAGGACATCATAACATCTATGAAGTTCTGGACATCTTTTGTGAAGACATCGTAGTTATTGGATCTATCGTCGTTGCTGTTTTCACCTTATCATCTTATAACTTATGATTACTTTAGAGATACATAAATTTAAATTTATATTATTCACCCATCATAACATACATAATATTATTCATAGAACCATGCCCAATTTAAAAACTAGTTTAAAATACAAGCAATTAAGACATGAACAAATTAAAGCTAAACTTAAAGAATACCAAAAACAATATAAAAAGCAAAGAAAGGAAGAGTTAAACATTTCTCAAAAACTTTTGATGAGAAGTCGACTGGCTAAATTCAAAAACAATGTTGCTACTGTTAAAGAAACGCGCACTCATAGAAGAAAAAATGCAGAAAGAGTACAGCGATATAATGCTCAACAAAATTCTGAAGAACTAAATGAAAAAAGAAAAGTTGCTAGGAAACAATGGAGCAAGTGTGTTGAAAATTTTGAGAAGGAAATTAGGCTATTTCATTCACATACTTGTAATTGTTGTGGAAAGCTATATAGATATTCACAATTAAGGCTTTTAAATCAAAAAAGTCTCAAAGATTCTGGATATGGAAATGATTTCATTGACAAGATATTTTGGGTCCAGAAAACAAAGGAAAGTAAGTTTTGTACATCATGTGCAAAAGAAATTAACAAAAAAAAAATTCCTCGTTTAGCTTTGTGCAATGGACTTGACTTTCCAAAAGTAGATTCAGCTATCACAAAACTTAATAGGATTGAAGAAAGATTATTAGCACCTCGCCATGTTTTTCAAACTTTGTGGACTGTTAAGGGACCCACTGGTCAGTTCAAAACCAAAGGGGGAATTGTAAATGTTCCAGTTGAAATGGATAACACAGTCAATTATTTACCTAGACCACTTCATGATTCTAACATGATACATGTTAGACTAGCCAGAAGGATGGAATACCTTAAGGATTACATGAGTGGTATTGTAAGAACTAAACTTCTTTATGATGCTGCCAAAAAGTTTGTCCAAACCCCTCTTGCCATAGAAGAAAATATTAAATTATCTGCAAACTGGAATTATGAAGAAGATGAAAATTGTAATTATATTGATATGGAAGATGAATTTTATACAACATATGGTATCCACGAAACTCTTTAAGTGCAGAAGTGAAGAAGATTTTGGTTTTACTGGACTAAGTAATAGTGGAATACGAATAGCGCCAGCTCAAGGTTTTAAACCAACAAGCATATTATTTGATGACAAGTGTGAATACTTAGCCTTTCCTAAAGTATTTGGAGGGTACAAAATGAGCCCAATGCATTATGGAAAAGAAATATCTTATGCTGATTTCGCTAAATCTATGGTTCTCAGGTATGATAGAAGAGTTGCAGAGCGAGGCGATCTACTCCTTTTCATTGCAAAAAAACTTGAACTGATTAAATTATATAGCAACATTGGAATTTGTTTAAGAAAAAAAACTGCACAGAGTAATAACATCACAGCAGGTAATATGCTGAACAATTCCTATGTTGATGGATTAGTTAATCATAATGAAGGATACAAAATTCTGAAAGGTACCAGAAATAGTCCAGCTCATTGGCAGAATGAAAAAACCAAATTACTAGCTCAAATTCGTCAGTTTGGCCTCCCAACATTATTTTTGACATTATCCTCAGCTGATATTCAATGGCCTGAACTTCTCGTTGCTTTAAAGAAGACAGTAGATAATGAAAGTATTACAGAAGAAGAAGCATCAAAATTATCTTACCAGCAACGCGCTCGTCTTGTACAACAAGATCCTATTACATGTGCCATGCACTTTGATGAGCGTTTCAAAGCTTTAAGAAGAACTTGGGATTCTCCAGATAGTCCATTTTTGCATCATAAAGTAGAACATTTCTACCGCAGAATTGAGTTCCAACAAAGATGGTAGAACATCTACATAATAATTTTACATAACTAAATTTTCATAGACCATTGATAGACCATTTAGTTACATATATGGTTTTCTTTTTGAATTTTAGGTCACCTTATATTCATATGCTAATATGGTTATCAGGCTCTCCTCAATATTCATCATCAAATAGTTCATCCAAAAAAGAAGTATGCTCATTTATTGATTCAATCATTTCATGCTCATCTGATGAACTACCTGAGGAACTAGCAATCCTTCAAACTCATAAACATTCTAACACTTGCCGAAAAAACAATAACAAGAAAATATGTCGTTTTGATATACCATATTTCCCTATGAAGTCAACAAAAATATTAAGTCCTTTACCTGAAGATTTCTCAGCAAAAACATTGAGAAAATTGAGAAAAATTTTAAATGACGTAAAAGTGCTGCAAAATAAAAGTAAAACTCTTACTTACTCTTTCACAAAATTTCTGATGAAATTACAAGTATGTGAAAGAGATTACCTTCTAGCAATAAGATCAACTCTTACGAAGCCACAAGTTTTTCTAAAACGAAGTCCAAAGGATATGTTCATTAGCCCATTTTCAAAGAAAATAATAACATTAATGAGAAGCAATCAAAATTTACAATTTGTGCTCGATGCTTTTGGAGCAGCATGCTACATAATAGACTATATAAATAAAACTGATAGAGGCATGAGCAATATTATGAAACAAATTTTAACTGAAATTAGAGAGGGAAATGTATCTCTCCACAAAGCACTTATGAAAATATCAACAACTTTTCACAATAATAGTGAGTTATCCATTCAAGAAGCTTGCTACAACATCTTGCAACTTCACTTATCAGAATCAAGCGAACGTTGTGTTTTCATTCCTACATTCCCTCCTCATGAAAGAGTAAGAATAGTGAAATCTACAAAGGATTTAGAACAACTAGAAAACAATTCCACTGATGTATTTCAAGACGGTCTAATTCAACATTTCACTAAGAGACCTCATGAGTTAAATGATGTTACTTTGGCTGAATTTGCAGCTTACTATCGATTTGGACGTTTCCCACGAAATCAAGCACTAAAACTTTTAGATAAATCTGGTTACATCTATAAAAGAACACGTCCATTAATTATAAGATTTACAAACTATCACTATAAAACTGATCCTGACAATTACGTAAGAGAACATATTGTAACGAAAGAGTCAAGTAAAGTCATTTGAATACAGCTCCACTGTCATTCTCATAAGTCGGGTGCTAGCCTCGCGCCGGCTAATCCAGCTAGTCTCACATGGATCTCCGCAGGACTGTTTGAAAGCAGTGAGCGAGCGCGTCACGGTCCCAACAAAGCCAAGCGCTCAGTCGTCTAGCAGTCTTGGTCGAGTGTGGTTGGTTTGTCCGCTGCTGTACCGTTCCTGCTAGCCTTAATAAATCCACTGATCCAGATCTCCTGCGTTTCCTTTACTCAGCCTACCCACACGCTACAATTGGCGCAGTCGGTAGAACTGAGGAAGAGGAGACCAGGTTTTCGGTTCTTGGTTTATTACGCCCCCTGTACTTCTAGTCCATCGTCGCTGTGTCCGCGTGGCGTCCTCGACCGAGCTGCTCGACGGCGTCCCCTGCGTCCAGCCCCTTGGTGATCCTGCCCTTTGGCGTCCCTCGCAGCCCACCCCACTGACCTGTGACCCGTCCCAGCTCGTGGTTGACCCCGCTGACCCCCAGTGACCGGACCCTAGGCATTCCCTGAGTCCCTCTACCCCAGTCCCCAGTCCTCGCTTTTTCTGCTGTCCGCTTGTCTGTCTGCGACTTGCCCGTTGACCCCTGACCCATCCTACGATGGATCACGGCTTCGGCTTTGGTCCGTTTGGACGGGTGCAGGCTGAGGGCAAGCACGCGACGACGGCGTGCCCTACGGCGTCCTGCCGCACGGGCTCGGCATTGTTGAGCCGCTGGTCGGGCATGGCGGCGCGTTGCGCCCCAACCCCCTCCACCGTGACAATGCGGACGCAGGTCTGCAGACCCGCTGCCTCCGAACGCAGCCGCGCCGATTGTCGGCAACGCCGCGGCCTAGCTGGCGCCTCAGCTGGCCCAGCCGGAGCCCGCGCCCGCGCGCCCAGCTGATCGCGTGCGTGACGTCATCGAGGACGTGCACTTTGAGGAGGAGCCCGCCCAGGGCGTGGCCCAGGCCGTCATGCCTGACATCCAGGCCCTCCTGCAGTAGCTCGCGGCACTTCGTGCTGCTGTCGAAGCTCGGCCCGGTGACGCGCCCGCCGTGGCCCACGGTGTGGCCCCCGCGGCCCCCGTCGCTGCTCCCTTGTTTGCTCCCCTCCAAGTAACTCCGCGAGTAGTGTCAGCCGGCGAGATGCTGACCCTCCGGAAAGCCGTACCTAAATTCGATGGCAAGATTTCGTATGAGGCGTACCGCGCCTCATTCGATGATCTTACCAGCATGTATCCTCACTTGACCGAGGACCAGCGATTTCAGCTGCTGTCGTCTGGTCTAGTGGGTGCACCTCTGTCCTTACTGGCCAGGCAAGCCTTCGGCTTGAATGCTGAGCTCAAACCCGCCTTAAGAACATTACATTTGCAAGATCGGCCTTTATACTGGTGGTCATCGTGTGTCCGACCTCTTTTTGTCCGACCTAACCGAATTAATTTCTGCCGCCCGTGATACGGTCAAAAATTTTGTCTGACCTCCGCTTTGTCCGACCCGTGTACACCGCCACGAGCACAGGCAGAACGAAGTCAACATCGGTTGTCCGACTGTCAACCGCAGGACCAGTGTTCAATGCCCACCTACTTCATTTTCATTTCAGTCTCGAACTTTCTTGCTTCCTTTGGCATTTTTTTGAGTGTCGGCTTGAAAAAAAATTGTTCACACAAGATATACTTTTTGGGGCGTTTTGAAACCTTGGCAACACCATATCGAAAGCATCCAGACTTTTTTGGCTGAGCGATAGCGAAGCCTATTACTTCACTGATCCGATTTGGCTCCTGTCTGTCTGTTTGTCTGTTTGTCTGTGTAGCTGCTAGCACGATAACTCAAGAACGAGTTCAGATATCGACTTGAAAATTTTACTGAAGCTTCTTGACCTAAAACGCTCGGACGAGTTCGAATATGGGCACTCTACCTCAAAAATTGACACCGTTAAAAATTAATTTACATTTTCGAAAAAAATAATTTTAAAAATTAATATTTTTTTACAGTGTCCTAAGGGGTAACTCGGCGAGTTGCGACCCTTTGGGCGAAAATTTCGTCCGTTCGGCCGTATCTCTTACCGTTTAGACGCTACTGCGTGACTTAAGGAAGAAAAGTCCTAAAAATGCATGTTAGGTGTCGTTTCCGAGGTATTTCGACGAGTTGCGACCCTTTGGGCGGAAATTTCGTCCGTTTGGCCGTATCTCTTACCGTTTTGCTGTTACAGCGTTAAATTTGGACAAGAAGTCGCCAATACGCGCGTAAAAAGTGTATTAATCAGATCGGCATATCGCTGGAACCGTCTGCACGAGTGCAATTCAATGTTGCCAACTGATTGATTATTAGAATCGTATTTGAACCAGTCAGCAAGGGCATAACTCAAAAGTTCTGACATTTATCGACAAACCCACACTACCCTTTCCCGTACATTGTCAGAACGGTCCATTCCAGTGTAATTCAATGGCGTTCCCTCATTTGACGACAAAGGTTCAAATAAGTTTCGACAATATGGCATCCTAATTTTTAGACGAAAGCGCCGCAGAATAGGAAAGATGTACGCAGGCGCATCGCAGCGTAACAGTGTTTCGCGAAACATCGCGAAGCCTGTTACGCGAGACGTGGTCTGGCGTACATCTACCTAGTAGAGCTGAAACTTGAAAAATTACGTACGTGCTCTGCAAGTGAAAGGGTGGCGTGAAAACATGGAAAATTTTTGCGACAGTTAACCTCCCGAAGAAGGTTGCGGTTCCCGCCAGGCACAGGGCTTTTACCTCCCGTGGCAGCCAACAACTCCGGTGTTCTTATGGTAATCGGTGCTTTTCTGACTGCGATTATTATTATGCATATTATGATTATTATGCGATTATCTTTTTTTTGTACATTGTGCTGTTACTGTGAAAATGTGTTGTCTAATATAAGTTTTCTTCTTGATTTAGGTGCTACCCCAGGACATCCTACATGATGTAATAGAAGGGACCCTAAAGTTAGAAATTTGTTGCTTGCCTAACCACATTTTAGATAAGAAAGCAATGACTTTAGAAGTAATTAATAACAGAATTTCAAAGTTTGGAAAGTATTTTGGAGTTAACAAGCCTACTGCAATAACATCCAAATATCTTGAAAGAAAAAAATCTAAGGCAGTCAGCTGCAGAAACTCTAAACCTTGCTCACATACTTCCTTTTGCACTTAAAAAGTGGAGCATTGAGAGCAGCAAGAGGGAGTCTGCATGTGATGATGTCAATTTGCAGCTTTTGGACTTACTGATGTCAAAAGTAATTACTATCAAAGATGTAAGTGTTATCCGCTCTATGATCACAAAATATTATACCATGTTTCAACAACTTTACCCTGGATGTGAGACTCCTAAACTTCACTATAAGGTTCATATTGGAACACAAATTTTATTATTTGGCCCACCATCACAATTCTGGTGTTTCCGGTAAGCCATTTAGTTACAAGTTGCCACCGGGCTCTAAAACAAAATCAATTTTCTTAATTATTTTCCTTTAACTTTCAGATATGAAGCCAAACATGCCTACTTCAAGAGACTTTTTCGTATAAAACGTTGTTTGAAAAATTTAGTGAAGACCTTTACTTTTTCTCACCAACAAAAACAAGGTGGCTTAATGCTCTTGAGTGCAAAAGGTGATGCAGCCCCATTCCTGTCACTTGGGAACACTCTTGGTGCTCCAAGAAAAAGAGTTGTGAACCAGTTGCAATTTAAGTACCTTGTACGCTCTGCAATGCCAGATATTACTCCAGATGCTTCCATTAATCAATATACTGTTTGTAAAATCAATGGAGTGAAGTACAGACGACAGTCAGCAGTTGTAGTTGCTATCGATTAGGGTTGGGTAGATCGAAATCGAATTTCAGATATATTCGAAAAATCGGTTTCGAATAGTTGACTATTCCTGATCGAACTGCAGCTATCAAATAGTTCGAAAGTTCGAATAGGAATTTCGAATATTCGGATTTCGGAAAGGTTCTGCAGCTGGGTTTTTGGCTTATTTTGTTCTTTTCAAGATAAATGTGATTGTTTAGTTTACAGAAACGATTATATTTTACATACTGACTTTTTACTATATCACTAAATTATTTTATTTAGGAGTTTCTAGTTTTTATTTTAACCACAATTTTGGTATTTGTTTCACCAATTTAACAACTTTTAGACGATTTTTAATAAAGGTTCGAACTATTCGAATATTCGAATATCAGTTTCGAATATCGAAGCCTGATCGAATACTCCTTTCGATCACTATTCGGTATTCGATATTCGAGAAATTGTTTCGATCGGACAACCCTACTTTCGATCAAGTTCCAATTTTTGGAGAAGTCGCAGCAATATTTGGATCAGGTGATACAGAGATTTTAATCCTCAAAAAGCTTATTACTGTGAACTATGACAAAAGGCTCTATTCTTTTAAAGTAGAGTATACTAAGCCTGCCAGATTTGAGGTATTAAATTCATCAAGCTTAATTCACCCTCACCACCTTCTCTACACTAGACAGCCGGAGACCGGCGAAACGCGGGCGAACTGTTCGGAATGACCGTGTCACAAAAGGTGATCCAAACACCTGCCTAGCTTCGGCATTCCTTACATTCGCGTCGCTCGTTCGCTCGCGGAACGCCGGTCTACCGGGTGTGTCAGGGAACACATGGCAGTCAGTTCGGTTGTCTATGCAGTGGCTGCAGTTGCTCTAGGGCGAGGGTGGGAGTTAGTGCGGTCTTCGGAGCCTCCCGGTGCTGGAGTCTCTGAAGAAGAGAATAGCATGACGGCTACCCGGGTAGGTTTGGAAGGACGTAGGCGCACGTAGGCGCTAGGGTGATTTTGGAACGCATTCGTAGCGTAGCCGGAGGATATTTGATTCACTGTTGGCGTCCCGACAATGCACAGGCAGAGTTAATGAAAGCGCCTGCGATCCACTAGATAGGCCAACCCGCCAAGCACTTGTGTATAGTTGGTGGCCTAACCAGGGAGCCCAAGCGCAGGGGGAAGCAGGAATTTAATTCCGACCGCTTGGCCACAACAGCACCCAAATTTTTTGTGCCGTCATTTACCGAAAAAAAAACATTGTGGGGGCCCTTTACATGTACTGTGAAATAAATGCTTCTAAATATATAACAAGATTAATTTTATTAAATATTGTTGGACAACATGTAACAGTAACTAATAATGACAGCATAAGTAAAATGTGTATGTCATATTCTGAACACTAGACATTATACAGTAAAAAGAAAGAAGCTTTAGAGCACTATTATAACATAAGTGAAATGTCTATTTCAAAACTGGTAATACTTGCCATCATGAGTACCGAAGCCAATCAATCTGGCATGTAATGTAGTTATTTTATTGGACAGAAAACTTTCCATATTATATCTATAAGTAAGATTTAATGTGTCAATGGAAATTATTTACAAATCCTTGACCAACGTTTGTAACCATAACAAAAAGTTTTCTCTTAGCTTGAACTGTTTAGAATATCTGATAGAGTTTAGGCGCTTAAGTGTAATTAGCGATAACATAATTAATGACTCTGCATTTTTTACCCTAGACAAGCCAACATATGTCAAACCAAGCTGAAACTCTTCAGCACCAAGATCAAGTTCTGTTTTAGCTAAAGTTAGGCTTTGTGACTTGTGAATCGTACAAGCCCAACTTAAAGATAATGGAAACTGTGCCCTAGTACAATGACTGCGAGAAACATACCAATCTGCTTGTGATGCATCTAAAGCCTCAAAGCCATCATGATCATCAAATTGTACTATAACAAATAGAGGTAATTGTGGTGGTTGACAACCTTTGGCATATATAATATCTTTGATTGTTCCTAAGGCTCCATTCACCAAACCCATAGACACATTTAAATTTCTTCTGAGCATAATTCTTGAATTTAAGGCCAAATATAAGACATTGGATAAACCATTTGCCATATCATCTGTGCATGAGAAAGCTTTCTTAGAATTATTTTCAGCTGCTATTCTTGCAATTGGGCTTCCTAAGTTTTTTAAGTTTGAGGTATTACATTCATGTGATGCATCTTTTTTGGCACAGATTCTGAGACAATTCTTAAATTGCAAACGTTCCACTTCCTTCAAATTTAAAATGCTACGTTTTCGCAACATTTTTACATCAGCCTTAGTACACATTCCACAGGAAACACGGTCAAGAAACTGAATGTAATCATGGTTGTCAAAACGCATAGCAGTACATAAAAAAAGCAGATTTCAAATGACATTAAAACTAGTTTTCCTCTTTGGGAGAATGAATTGGAACCAACATTAAGTTGTTGAGTATACAGTGGGTTGTCAAAAATAGGACCTAACTGATGTATATCACCAAGCATGACAACACACAGGTTACCTAGAATTTCATCATTATCTTTAGCTTGTCTACAACGCTGGTCCATCATTCCCAGAAGCCTTAAACCAACCATTGAGTATTCATCAACAAATAAAATTCTTAAATTTCTATTCTTTTCTTGAAACATATGCAGTTCATCACCATTAAGATCCCTAAAGTATTGTGGTTTAGGAGGAATTCTTAAAAAGGAATGAATTGTGGTACCATTGACATTTTTGGCAGCAACTCCAGAGTAAGCTACAACTGCATAACTATCTAGGCCTAGCTTTTCAAAACAGTAAGATTTCATTGCCTTCAGCAAGAAGCTCTTTCCATAACCAGCTCTACCTTGGACAAAAATTAATCTTTCCTTACTCCATTCTTCACCCTTTACACAATCATTTACAAGCGAACAAAAATGTTGAAAAGCTCTCTTTTGGTCCTCAGATAGCAATGTATAGTCAATAATTTCAACATATTCTTCAACTTTCTCACTCTCAATTGTTTCACAGATTGCGTGAATTTCTGTCAAATCATACTTATCTATAGCGTAGTCCCAATTAAAATTCTTATTCTCCCCTGTTGAGATTTCCTTCTTTTGCTTTCTAGAATTAAGTCTACTTATTATTTTCCAATCATTGTCATCATCTTCATCCACATTTTCAGGTTGACTGTCACACTCACTGTCAGACCATTCTAGGAGGAAATCACATTCATCAGTATCATACCAATTATATGAAATTGAATCAAGCTTGTTTTTTAGAATATCCTCTGGTACATTAAATTCATCAATGCTTCTCCAAGGAATATTTAAAATACAACAGTTTTTTAAGCATTCCAGTTCAGAATCAACACTTAAGAGATTACGAGGGAAAACTCTCACAACTGCAGGCTTTTTCCGTAAAATCCATTTACCACTTTTAACATAATAACATTTTGCACACTCAAGCAAGGATATTTGCTCAAGGTACTGTGGTCTATCAATATAATGCTGAATGAAAACTTTTCTGTTGTTTTCTGATTGACATGACAAAATTGACTCCCATACAGAATCTTTAAGGTTTAGAATTACAAACTGTCTGCTAGAATGGTACAAAGGAAATCCCATCAATATGAACATAACTTCTTGTGCAGAATAGTCACGTTCTGCACAAGTTGAAATTAGTAGTTTTCTGATTATTTTCTTACAGTTCTCATCATCTGATTGATTGTTGCTCAAAATATTCCTTAACAAATCATCATAGGCACTTGATTTGACCTCACACTTTGCAGCATACTTTGCTATATACCGAGACAAAATTTCGTCAGAAACTATGGCAGTAAAATCAATGTTACTTCGCCAGGTTTGCAAAACCCAAGGATTGTATTTGTTCAAGAGAACATCATTACATGCATATTGAAGTTCTATACCATTTTCTTTTACAAGAATTTCTGACACTTCACACAATGGTTTAGGAAACCCAAACCTACATACAGGTGTTTTGGAGTCCTTTGTAGTGCGTAAACAATATGAAGCAGAACATTTAGTGTGACGCCCGACATCGTCGTCATGGACAACAACGCCAAGACGGCGCTCATCGTTGATATCTGCTGTCCATACGAAAAGCGCTACCACGCCCTGGAAGTGGCCCGGCGATACAAGGAAGAGAAGTATGACCACCTTGTCCAGCACCTCAAGGGCCGTGGCTTCGAGGCATCAGCTGCAGCCATTGTTGTGGGCAGCTTGGGCTCATGGGACCCAGCCAATAATCCGGTCCTGAACCAGCTGGGAATCCCGAAGTTCCGCCAGAACACCCTCAAAAGGAAGTGCGTGTCAGACGCGATCCGGTGGTCACGAGACATCTATGTGGAGCATGTAACACAGCAAAGACAGTTTACTCAAAATGTCACCCTACCAGCCCACTGACCACCGGCGGAGTCGTCACCCTTCACTCTGGCGGACAAGCAAGCAAGTAAACCTCTTATATGCATCTTGCGGATGCTCCAATCATTATCCTGCTACTCCATTCATTTATCCTATACTTGCTGCTATAATTATATTGCTAATGGCTTTTCGCCCGCATTTCTATTTATGTAAAACCTTTTAAGGCCTCTGGCATTTACTCCATTTATTTATATAAAATCAAATTTGGCTTCTAGCCTTGCTTTTATTGTTAAATAACTTATCTGTGGCTTCTGCCATTTACTTTTATTTATATAAAACTAGGTACATGTACGCCAGACCACGTCTCGCGTAACAGGCTTCGCGATATTTCGCGAAACACTGTTACGCTGCGACGCGCCTGCGTACATCCACCTAGGCCTGCGGCGCTTTCTGCATAAATTATGATCCCATTCTATCAAAAATCGGGGAATGCCATTGAATTGCACTCGAAAGGACCGTCCTGACGATGTACGGGAGAGGATAGTTTAGGATTGTCAATAAATGTCAGAACTTTTGAGTTGTGCCCTTGCTGACTGGTTCAAATAGGATTCGAGAAACAGAACAGTGGCTGCTGTAGAATTGCACGATATGCTGGTCTAAAGGGCGCAACTCTGATTAACACAGCATTTACAAGCATATTGGCGACTTCTTGTCCAAATTCAACTCTCGAACAGCAAAACGGTAAGAGATACGGTCAAACGGACGAAATTTTCGCCCAGAGGGTCGCAATTCGTCGAAATACGCCGGAAACGACACCCAACATGTATTTTCAGTACTTTTCGCCCGTAAGTCACGCTGTAGCGCCTAAACGGTAAGAGATACGGCCAAACAGACGAAATTCCGTCCAAGGGGTCGCAACTCGTCGAGTTACCCCTTACGACAATGTAATTACCCCTTACGACAATGTAAAAAAATATTTATTGGCTGAGCGATAGCGAGGCCTATTACTTCACGGATTTGGCTCCTGTCTGTCTGTCTGTTTGTGTGTCTGTCCGCACGATAACTCGAGAACAAGTAGAGATAACGACTTGAAATTTTTACTGTAGCGTCCTTGCCCAAAAAGCTCGGTCAAGTTCGAAAATGGGCATTCTAGCTCAAAAATTGACACACTTAAAAATTAATTTAAATTTTCGAAAAAATAATTTTAAAAATAAATAATTATTTTTTGGTGTTCTAAGGGGTAACTCGGCGAGTTGCGACCCATAGGGCGAAAATTTCGTCCGTTTGGCCGTATCTCTTACTGTTTAGCCGCTACTGCGTGACTAACGGGAGAAAAGTCCTAAAAATGCATGTTGGGTGTCATTTCCGAGGTATTTCGACGAGTTGCGACCCTCTGGACGGAAATTTCGTCCGTTTGGCCGTATCTCGCACCGTTAAGCCGCTGCAGCGTCAAATTTCGACAAAAAGTCCTCAATATACGCTCAGAGTTGTGTATTTCTCAGATTTTCGCTTATCACAGACTAGCATATCGCCGGAACCGTCTGCACGGGTGAAATTTAATTGCGCCCACTGTTTCGTTGCTCAAAGCGTATATTTTAGGGCATCCTAATCTATTTAGAGACCACTAAATTATGCAAGCGCATATTTCCATATTTTCATAAAGTATGAGATAATGGCAAAAAGACAACAGTTTTACATGTTTCAAGTAGGCCTACACCCAAAACGAGGCCGCATAATGTCGCATAATCCGGCAACCAACGCAACAAATGCTTTCTTGCATAATATGCGCATAAAGTCACGTACTACGGCATAATCTACCCCTTTCCGCTCTAGGAATTCTCCAAAATAACCGACTAATCACTTTTGAACTGCTACCAATTTTAAAAAATTCACGCCCTTTCAATGCTGCGCCTTCTTGACTCTTCGCGCTCGCCCCGTTTCACAGTGTGATTGTGTACCTTGTACTGTAGTTCCAAATATTAAAACCCAAAAAAGTAAAAATACTTAAGTGACGAGCAAATTCTGTCGTTTTCTGATTTTCCTCGCATATTTTCGCATAAAACCACGGTTTTCCCCGCATAAACCCCGCATAAAAGCCGCTTAAAAGGGCTAAAATTAGGCGCATAAAATGACAATTCTAAATGCATAATTTAGTGGTGTCTATCTATACTGACAGCGCCGCAGGCCTAGGTAGATGTACGCAGGCGTGTCGCAGCGTAACAGTGTTTCGCGAGATATCGCGAAGCCTGTTACGCGAGACGTGGTCTGGCGTACATCTACCTAGTAAATATGTTCCGAATAAAATCTGGCATACAATATCTGACAAACTCCTGTTTGAACACAAGCTGAACTACAGCTGGGAGCAATGCAAGGAGAAGATACGTCTTCTCAAACAAAAATTTGAAAAGGCAAAGAAAGGCCAACTGAAGGGCGACCAGTGGCCTAATTTTTATCTCTTTGTTTATATATACCATGGAGTCAAGCCACTAACGTAGGGAGTCGCAAGGTCCGGTTTGGCGACACCAAGTCCGGGAGGATCCTGCCACCGCCTTGCAGCCGATTTCTTTAACAGTTTACGCATAGAAAGAATAATTTTTACGTCATATATAGGTACTAAATGGAATCTTTGAAGTTCAAGGACCATTAACATCACATTTAGAGAACCGTTATTACCTCACAGAAGGCATTAGTGCAGTATTCATTTTCACTCTGCCTTGTGGAGGGGGGAGCGCCGCCATGATAAATATGTCTGTCTCTCTCTAACGATCCTCCCGGACATCGGACCACGTTAACATAACGTTTTTTTACCAAATTCTTTTAGCGTGAGAGTTAAAAAAATGTCATGGTTATGATCAGTGATTCTTAACGAATCGATAGAGTAGCTTGGTTTGACCTTTACTTCAAGGGATATATTCGGAAATCGTTTAAGAAGGGGAGCGTTCACAGAACCTTGCGACTCCCTACGTTAGTGGCTTGACTCCATGACACGAGGAAGAACTTGTTGATGGTCAAACAACTCTTGCTCCAGAAGGTGTGTAGCTATTGCTGTTTGGCTTCCATTTTACTACTTTCCTCCTACTTTAATACTGCAATGGTTCGCCTTTTTTCTCTTCTGCAGTGTTTTCATTGGATGATACTCCAAATGATACAGTTCTCAAAACTGTTGTAGAATCTAATAATGTTGCTTCACCCCTGGAAAATAATTATAATAATAATGAAGATGAACAGAATCTCACAGTACTTCAAACTGTTAATTTTTCTTTTCATGAATCTCAAATAATGTCAAGTACCAAATGTGAAGGTATATTTAGTTGTTGTTATTTGAAAGAAGGCAATTTTGAAATAGTTATTAAATGGAAAATTATTTTCCTCCCCAGAGGAGCTAGGCGCAGCAGGCCCCCACAGTCCAAAGAGTCTGACAGAAGATTTGTGTCATGGTGGAATAGAAAGTAAGTACTTCATAGTGGCTTTGATTGGTTTGCAGTAATTAGATTTTGCACTATCCTATCATGGTTGTTTATTTCCTATTTTAACAGCATTATGTGTAAATGATGTCCCTGAGTCTGAGGTGATTGCCACTTCCAAGCAGCAGGAGCACATGGAAACTCCTCGTAAGAACCCTACACCTTCTAATCTGAAACCCCAAAGTGATGTTAATTCCTTGCTCCGATCTCCAGCTGCCAAGAAAAACAAAGGGGTGTTTCAAGGTAAGTTCAATAGTGGTTGGAAATCTCAATTTCTGCATTCATGTTTTCAATACTTAATATTTCCTTCCCATTGTTCCTTTCAGTTCCTCTTCGCTCTCCCATAAAGACACCAAAGAGGAAAACAGCAAAGAGAGAGATGCAGTGGGAAGCGCATGAAGTTCATTCCTTTCTATCACTTTGTGAGGGGAAGAAAGACATTCTAATGCAGAATCCTGGCACCATACCCATATCAACATGCAAAGAGTTATCTGCAGATCTAGAAGAAATGCAGATCAAGAAAACCTGGCAAAACTGCAGGGATAAGTTTAGCCAGCTGTGCTCTTTCTTTATGTCCATATTGCCTAGTGAAGGCAAGATGGGGGGCAATATTTGGCCTTATTACTCTTCTTTCTGTAGCATTATGGATATACCTGAAAACTATCATGCTATTCTTCATGACCGTGAATTCCCAGAGCCTGATGCCCAGGAAAGTGAGTATCTCATCATCCATGCATAGATTCCTTAATAATTATCCAAATGATATCCAAATCTACCTGTCTCTTTCAGGTCAACGACTTTGGACTCGTGAGAGAGTAAAACTGTTAATAGCACTATTTAAAGCTAAAACTAAATATTTTTTCAATACTGAGTCCGTTATGAGGCATGATGTTCTGTGGGCTCAAATAAGCCAACAAATGGTAGATTTTAATCATGATATATCATGGAAGCAATGCAAGAGTCACTTCAGTACTCTCAAGCAGCGTTTCAATGAAGAGTATGATGGTCAGAAGAAAACGGGAGCTGCACCTTCTACATGGGAATTTTATGATGAGATGTATGCAATTTATGGAGGGACGGCCAAACTGGACCCCCCTTACCTTGTTAGTGCAGGAATGGGCCTAACATCGCATTTAAAAGGAAAGCAGGAGGACAATGTTGAGCGTAATTCCAGGACACGCCCCCAGTCTCACCGCTCAGGAACAACCTCCACCACTACCAAGGAGTCACAGTCTACTAACAACAAGTATTCAAGCAAATCAGGGGGATATTCTGTGCTTCAGATTCAGAACCGGAAATTAGATCAAACAGAGAGAATAATTACAGAGGTTCAGAAAATTAGAACCAACTTGGAAAAGAGCGCAGCTATTAGAAGACTAGTCTACAAACAGCTTCTGGGTAAGAATCGCCTTGCAGCTCTTTTCCCAGAGGAGGAGGATTCTGACAATGACTGGCAAACATTGGGTGATTGACTGTTTTCTTAGTTTCCTACTATGTTTTAAACCAAAGCAGTTGAGACCTGAGTATTTTCTTTATATTCATGATACCAATAAGACTGATCAGTTTTGTTTCACATTTTTAGTTTGTTTAGTGCTGCAAACCAGAGCACTATCGTTGAAGTACCTCTGTTCTAAGAACATTTGTAATTTCTTTATTTAATACTTGACTCCTGTAATATGCCAAACTTGGTTTCCTATTTTATTTTGTGTTGTTTCATGTGTAAAATTAGTTTTACCACATACAAGTATGTTATCTATATATCTTTTAAAAGGCTTGCTTAAGTTGCAAGAGTTATTTTGTTTTATCATTTTATTAATAAATGAATGTTATCAGTACTCAAATAATTTATTTTAATCAAAACAATACTATTAGCACTCAGGTACATTGACATCACAGAAAAGCAAAGCATGTGCTTGCCCAAAGCATTAAATAAATATTCATGGTAAAGCAACATTCTATTAGACCTTTAAATTGTTTTGCTTGTTAGACATTTAAACTGATCAACTATTCTTCATTATTAGGTAACTGTTCCATGATCATGAGTCTTTTCTCTTCTCCTACAGCTTCAGCTCGTTCTAAAATCTGCCTCTCCGCTTCTGCCATATCCTAAAAATTATCGATGTCAAAGTTTTCTCTACCTAATATTTGCTGGGCGTTAATAGGTCTTCGTAACTCTTCTTCCTGAAGAAAAGAATCATAAGTCAAATTTAATTTAAAAGCATTATTCTATAAGCTTGGACATTTCCAAAAGTAATGAATACTTACATCAAAGAGTTGTTCCCCATGTCTAATGAGCATATTGTGCAGTACGAAGGAAGCTGTAATGTGATCCACCACGTATCTTTCATTTCTGGCATGAAGGAACTTCAGGCGTCGCCACTTTCCTTTTGCGAGAGCAAATCCGTTCTCCACTCGAACTCTGGACTGGGAAAGCCTTTTGTTGAAGTTGAGTTGGTGTGGAGTGAGGTGGCCATTGTTTTCAAATGGTGTCATCATCTTCAAAAAAGTAATTACAAATATGATTAATATTAAGCTAGAAACAAATAAAAGAAACATGATTATGGTTAATGCTTACAAAGGAGGTTGCAGTATATGCACCATCACCAACAAGGTGTTCATCAATGTCAATGACGACACCAGGTTCAGCGTGCAGTAAATCTTGATGAAGGGAACTTCTTCTGAAAACTCTTGCATCGTTCATACTACCTACTTCGCCTACGTGCAAGTGTCGGACTTCTAAGTTGTTGTCCACAACTGCTTGCACATTGATACTATAAGAATGATGCCTGTTGATGTATTGATTGGCATCATGCAGCGGGGCAGTGATATTAACATGGGTGCAATCAATACATCCAATCACCCCCGGAAATCCTGTCACCCTCTGGAAAGTGTCCTTAATGACTCTTCTTTCTTCAGCAGTGGGCCACGTAATGTACAATGCAGCTAGGTCTTTAAGAGCTTCAATCACATAAGTATAAAAATAATGGAGAGTGCCTGGCATAACGCCAAACCTCAAAGCTACACTTCTAAAACTGTCCGGTGTGGCAAGTATCCATATGACCATTAGCATGATGTTTTGAAATGGAGTTCTCTCTCTTTTCATTTTCCCAGTTCTTCTTAAGTGATCTCTCACAGTATTTGTAATAGACTGCAATTGGAAGAAACACTAAGTAAGGGTGGGCACATAATTATACAAGCAGCAACTCATGTCAACACAATGCCACAAACCTCAAAAACAGGCCTCGTCATTCTGAAATGCATTTTAAACACTGGATCCGGCATTTGATGGTATTCATTTATATCCACGGTCACGGATATCCAAGAACCCAAATCTGCAAAAAGACAGCAGCAGCAATTAAGACAAGAAAACTGCTAACCAAAACAACCTAACCTTACTTGTCTTACCAATAAATTCGCCCTCTTCCAGAGCCATTATTGCTGCTGCCTCGATTACAGCGATCGCTTGCAAGGCTGCTTCCTCTTCCTCTTCCTCCTCCTCGAGCAGAGCAAGGACTGCCGCAGCCGCAACATCATTATTTCCTTCCATTGCTTTAACTTTCAGTCTCTCAGTGCAGCCGAACCGATCAAAACTAACACAAAACAAATCCCAACGCCGGCCGTATGAAACTCTCGAGGTTCCAGCCCAATCCGCAAGATGGCGCCTAGCGAGTGACCCCCTACCCCACCCTACCCCTCTACTGCTACAGCGCTACCCCCACCCCTCCAACAGAGCGCTCCCGAGCGCCAGCGCCAGCGCTGGCGCTGGAGCTGGCGTTCCTTAACTTGATATAGCTCGGGCTGGTGCGCGTGTGGTTGGTGGCTGCCTACCCGGCACCTTCTGGGCGTCTAGGTCAGCGGGCTCGAAAGAACTACCAAGCCTTACGCTACGGGTCTTCTGTTTTTATTTGCGTCTTTCAGACAATGACGTTTGCATTCCCCCACCCCCCTCTTTTGCCTTCCCTGGTTCCCGCCATGCTTGTTAGTATGTGTCTTGTCCACGTCCACTTGTCGAAGAATGCGCGAGATATAGCTCCGAACCGCTCTTTCGGAACGGGCCGGGCCGGGCAACGACCGCGTCGCTCGCGGGACACCGTGCGATCTGTCATGAATCCGATGTCCGCGTCTGTTTTCGTCCGCGCACCGTCAGTGCGTACGGAACTGTGAACTAGTACGTGTTTGTACTGCACGTAAAAGCTCGCTGGTGGGGCGTACTCGCACTAGAGCGCTCAGACGGGCGGACCATCGGACATACTTCATAGCGGGGGAGGCGAGGGAGGGGGTAAGATCGGGGACCAGGTTTCTGTCGCAAAATGGCCAACTGAGGCGGCAACATTCGTATTCGGACTGCTGCGGAACCTGCGGGCTATCCGAACAGAGTACGTTGGCGCAGGGCTCGAGCCGAGCCCGCAAGTGTCCGCGCGAGCTGAGTGTTCGGATATGGTTCGGGGACGGTGGCAGCTGGAGCCGAAGACGCGCCCTCGAGCCGCGCGCGCGGCGTACTGCCGCATTTCGGCGGGGAAGTCCTGCCCGCCAAGATGACAATAATACCCCTTGAATTTAGTTCGCTACTTTGCAGAAAGGAGACGCTTCCTCGTTTATGTATTTCTTTTTCGTTAAAATAAACTATTTACGCGTCAGATTCGTTTGCCTACACTAGTCACATTGTTATTGCGATTGCTGTCGGCTGCCATGACAGCGCGCCGCGCAGCTCTTGCGGACACATGCGGACAGAGCAATGTTCGCCCCGGCCCGGCTCGAGCGGCTCGAGTAACACGAGCCGGGCCGGGGCGGGCTCGGCACAGGGTGCCTGTTCGGACAAACCGAACGGCTTCGTGTCCGCTCGTCTGAGCGCTGTAACTCGTAATGCTTTGTGTGCTTTTTAGCAGATGATACATTCTAGCTAACTTAAATGACAATTACTAAACGTAAGATAATGTATCAGCTAGCTTGTACTCTCATAAAGCGAGTGGTGAATGTGGCAGAATATTATACAGGGGGGATTGTGTCGCCTCGCGTGGTCGGTCGCTCGCCCGCGCGACAATGCCTTGCCGCTGCCGCAACGGCCGATCAACAATGCTCGCTCGGACCTTTGGACGCTTGGGATTAAGCGACCCGTGCCCCGTCCCCTAACAGCTTTAAAATGAAAACAAACCTTACCTATTTTAATTTTTATTATCGTCTGAACTACCCTCCAGCTTTGACCCTCTAGATACAATGAAATTAAATATGCCAATCAACGTAAATGAAAAAATAATATGTAGCTACAAAATGTATCATCTGCTTTCAATTCCAATCTGGATTGAAATTTTTTTGTTTTTTGTTACGTTCAAACAAAACTGTTTTCTTACATTCTTTTTTTTTTCTTTCAGAATCTGATTCGGAAAGTAGTTCAGACTCAGACTCTGATGTAGATTTTAAACCCGAAACATCTGTTGAAGCTGAATAAGTTCGAGTCCTGCTTACTCCCTCTCCTTCTAAGGAAAAAATAGTCCAACTCGTGACAAATCTTGACCGTGGCATGATTTCAAATTCAAACGCGTTCCGCACAGGTGCTTCGATGGTCCAGGCGTGTGATTTTGACTGAGCTCAGTTAAAGCTCAGTAGAACGAGCATTAATGGAAAAACAAGAGACGTGCGGATTGCGGAGGCGGAGTCTATTCGTTCTCAGTTTAAACCGAAAGGACCTCTCACTGTCCACATGGACGGCAAGAAAATGCCACCGCTTGCCGGTAAAGGGCCAGTGGTTGAAAGACAGCCTGTCCTTGCCACAGGTGAGTGTCCAGTTCAGAAAATAATATGCTGCGTTCAATACATTCCGCCTAACCCGCTGGTCCGATCTCGTCCTGCTCCCGCCTCGCCCTTTCTCGTGCTGTCCTACCCCGTGTCGCCCCGCCCCGCTCCGTCTTTCGCCCGCCCCGCCCCGCCTCTCCCCGCGCCGCCCGCTCTGTCCTTCCTCGTCCCACCCCAGCCACGCGGACTAAACCACCCCCACTCCTATCGCTTAGCGACGCACCGTTCACAAAATTAATTAACAGTTATTTTCTATCCGGTTAGGGAAAGGAGTCAGCCAGTTATTAGCGGCAAATATTTTGCCAGGAAGCACTGGTACACAAATTGCCACAGAAGTCTTGGACCAGCTCAATTCATATATTATTGCCGAGGAGGTCAAATGTGTCTGCACTGACACAACAAGTGCTAGCAGGGGGTGGAAAATGGGTGCAGTTAAATATTTACAGGATGGCTTGGACAGATAACTTAGTTACCTGGCGTGCCGACACCACGCGCTAGAGGTCATTCCAAAACATCTTTTCGAAGATTTGAGAGAGAAATCTACAAGTCCGGACTTGGGGAAGCTGTGTAAGCGGTTTGAAAAGGAGTGGCCGACCATCAATAATTTGCAATACACGCCAGCGACCAGTGATGCTAAATGCCAGGCTATCCTGACAACAGAGGCAGTGAAACGTATTGCTGATTTTGTGCGTCTAGCTCTCCAGGTGATATTTCCAGAAATATTTCGAACTTTCTAGTGTTTTTTAAAACCCATAACCGCTTTTTTTTTTTTAATGAGCAGCGGAAACAAATTTGTGGAGACTATGAGTACTTTTTAGTACTTGTACTAATTTTCATTGGGGAGTGCCCTCCTAGTGATGTGCATTTCAGACCACCGATTGCCCTGACATCTGCACGGTTTATGGGCCGAATTATCTACTGCCTCTCTATCTATTTGTTTGCTATGTCAGGTTTGTATAGTTTCACTGTGAAAAATATCTTTATAGATTTACGATAAATTTAGTAAATTACGATCTACGAAATATGTTGTGAATTATCGATGGATCTTTTTTCCTCTTGAATGAATTTCAAGCCGATATGTAGTGCTTGTAGTTTTGCGATTGTAATTTTACAACTGCACTTCGTGCAAAATTTTCCCGTAACCCTACGACTATTTTTCACAGTGTTTGTAGCAGAAATGCCAAAGGATACTTTTGCCCTTCGTAATTATTTTATTTTACGATTTTAGGTGAATTTGTCGTTGATGACAAAGTGCTTGCAAATATTCGTGAAATCTGCCTCTTTGTAGTCACTACATACGTAGAACCATGGGTCACTGCTACCGTAACCGAGGTCGCCCCAAACACCGACCTCAAATTGTTAAAAAATATTCAGGAATACGGTTTATTCACAAAGAAAGCCTCCAAAATTGCTCTAAATGCCTTTTTAAAGTATCTCTGGTACTTGTCGCCACATTGTGTGGCGCTGTCATTTTTTGACGACAGTGTGAGTGAGGAGACAAAAACAGAAATGATAGAAAATCTTGAAAAAGAGCCCCCAAAAGGAACCGCACCAAAACGAGCACATATTAGTAAAGTTACGAGTGGTTTAAGTTTGCCGGACTTTGTAAACAGCCACACTATGAACTCTTTCAAATTCCTGGGCATCGACCCTGTTTTCCTTAACCTGCCTCTTAGAGAATGGCCTCACAGCCCAGAGTATCAGTCTGGCCTGGATATTGTCCGTGCTCTAGAGGTAGTGAATGATGTTGCGGAAAGGGTTCATCTTGCTAGCGAGTACAACGACGGCAAACTAACCAAATGTGAAAAAAACTTTCAAAATCTGCTCTTGGTACGGTATATTCAAAGTGTCTTGTCTCGTCTCACGCATGCGCTCTCTATTAAACTAATCGTTTATTCTTAATATTTCGCAGGTGATTCACAAAACACGTCGGAATGACACTAAGTCATCTTTAACTATCACCCACTACGTTAAACCAGAAAATAAATGACTAGAGAAAATTATCGTCTTTTAATTCCATTCGTATTTCTTCCAGACGTGTACGTGACAGACTGCGCGACACTCAAAAAGCAAGCGCGCTAACTCGGCTGGAGTTCAAATGGCGCGCGCGCTGCGAGCGCCTTCCCCGCCGGTCATGCTTCCCCCACCAGCGCGGTCCGGTCCGGGCGGCCAGGCCAGCGCGCGCCAGTTCGAACTGAGCTCGGGCCGCGCTGCCGACGTTTCGCTCGATTTCTCGGTGTTAACGTCGTCGCTACCCGGCGTTCTTCACGGTTTTGGTTCATGCATGGTTCAAGCTTGCTATCCGCCGGAAAATTTGTCTCAAAAACTTCAACGCGTTTCGTAGAACGCGACACGCGTCCGTCGCGAGACTAACGCCCTAGGGGCCGGCCTGGGTGACGGGACACCGGAAGTAGTATAGAGTACCCCGAGTCACCTCTGCCCCTGAGTCACCCCGCCGCCATCTTGGTTGCCCGGGTGACACGTCAGGACGTGTAACCTAACCCAAGGGCGTGAGCCCCCCTGGGTCCTAACCTTACCTAAGGGCCTAAGTGACCGACGCTGTTGCTAACCTTACCTAAGGGCGTAACCTTATAGACCTGTTCTTAAGGACGTGGGTTCGAATCCCACTCCTGACAATTTTATTTACAGCATTTCCATGCGCGCCCAGGAGGCATGCTGATACGCTCGTTAGAATTTTTAACGGAAAATCCTATCCCCCCCTATAGAGGCCTATACGAAACCGAAACTACGATTTACTCTTGGCGGAAGGCGTATACCACAACCCGACCCTCTTGGCGTTAAGCGCAGCGCAAGTGTTCAAAGAGTATATCGAGTGTACTACACATTTGGTATGGGAGAACAAGTGTGTCAATTTAGGACACCCCATTTCTCTCACGTCTGCAACAGAGGCGTCCGGGATCAGGTTGAGGATCACCTTTTTCTTCTGCTCACCCTTTACATACAGGTAAGCGTACGGCCGAGGGGGCCTCCACTCGTGTATTAGTCGGGTCACTTGTCTAGTAATAGATTTTGTAATAGCCGTAATATTTGTGTATTAGGCGTAATAGACGTAATATTTCTGTAATAGCCGTAATAACTGTGTAATAGGTGTAATAGTCACGTAATAGTTGTGTAATATCTTGTAATAGTTGCGTAATAGCACGGATTTGTTTTGTAATAGAAGGTAATATTCACGCAGAAGTTGAAAAATGCGGTTCAATGTCTCTGGGACATCAAATTTTTCTAATTTACTCGGTACTTTCTCCTTGGAGTCCTTCGTCGTTGGTCATTCCCTATGGAAACAGTAGGGGTGGGGAGGGGAGGCACAAGTAAGGGGCCAGGCCAGGTAGCCGTCGACTCCTGGCCCTGGGGGAGCAGGCACCCGGAATATCCCCGGGCTCCCCTCCACTCCAGCGCACCGGCCGATGGAATTCCGGGAAGGGAAATACCCGGCCGACCCCTGAGTGGGACCCATCCCGCTTCGCGACGACATTAAAACTAATCAAGTCACCCTGACGCACCGATAGCGACCATACTGAAAACTTGTAGTGCACTTTTCTTTTTGGTCGGATATTTTTGTGTTTATACTTTGGGTGGTAAAATACAGTACAAGATCCCGTTACCTTTAAAACCAGAAAAAGCTTCATAGCTTCTTACTTTTGAAAGTCGGTGAACATG
Organism: Frankliniella intonsa; assembly: GCA_033675135.1. Lineage (NCBI taxonomy): Eukaryota > Metazoa > Arthropoda > Insecta > Thysanoptera > Thripidae > Frankliniella > Frankliniella intonsa. The sequence continues at coordinate 1,381,694 of JAWJED010000046.1, read as the reverse complement.
AGAAAATTCCTGAGAATTTATGCTTTCCGTTGTGAGTGATTTTTACAGGGAATAAACTGGTTGTGAAGTTTACAACACTAATGTAATTTTCCATGTCATCTGGAATAGTCCAGTAAAGATGCCGTAATATTGCCGCTTTCAGTAAAATTACCAATCTTAAAAGGGAAAATTACAGTTTTCTGTAAATTTTAAACACTTTTCTGTAATATTACTGAACTTCTAAGTTTACAGAAGTAGTATAGAAATTTTACCATTGTCTGTAATTTTACCATACTACTTCTCTACTACATTACAGGAACTCTCTTGTAAAATTCCATTTTTTTTTTACCGTGTGGTAATGGAGGTGTATTAGTTTTGTAATAGTCGCGTAATAGAAATGTATTAGGCGTAATAGAAATCTATTACACGTAATAGGTGTAATAGGGAGTAGTCGGGCCACGGTATTTGGGAGTGGAGGCCCCCTCGCGTACGGCGCTGTCAGTGAGCGCATCGTGTCGGCACACGCGCTGTACGGTACGTCACCCGTGTTCCATTGCAAAGCATGGATGAAGAATGTTGCGTAAGAGTTTTTCTTCAAAACATCTGCATTAAGCAAATGTTCAGGATACGGTGGGGCAAATATCACAGTGTGACTGACATCAGATTTAACATCGTACACACTAAACTCCTTAACAATGTATTCTCCGTCCGCTCCGCGAAGCATCTGAACGTCTACGCACTGAGAAAAATTTTTGGTTGCAGTCATCAAATTTTGTTCGATCCGTCAAAATCGTCAGGGGCATCAAAATTTGAGTTCCCGGAACTGAAATTTCGATTACAGCAATCGAAAGTTCGATGCCCACAACGATTCAGACGGATCGAACAGCAGTTTGATGGTGGTAATCAAAGATTCGATGACAGCAACCAAAAATTTTTCTCTGTGCGCCAGCGTAAGCCATGGCCGCGATCTGATGACGAGGGACAGCGGGTAGCTGCTTAAGTACGCGGTGGCACCGCGACGGTGGCGTCGCCTATCGGCGTTACCGACCGCTGTTTAAGTTTTGCCGCGCCGGGCGTCCGAGCCGCGCCGGTCCTTCCTCCTCCACCACCACCTCACCCCCTCCTCCATCCCTACTCCGCTTGGTCTGGCTCGAGCCGTCTAGCGCAGCGCGCGGGAGAGGGAGCCCCTCCATCACGTCGTCTGCTCTACCTGCCTTTTCAGTCCGGATTACACTATGCCGTCCTTTTCTCACGAAAAGGAACCCAGCGCAAGTCGACACGAAGTGTACTTGAAGTGTGTCGGAAGCCGCCACGATGAGCCGCATACTGAAGAAGGATCTGTACCTTAGCGACGAGGAGACCATGGAGCCGCTCATTTTGGAGGAGGACTCCACTTGCTTCTCCGTCTGCGAGTAGGAGCTTCACCCCTCTGGGGTTTTGTATGATGAGGTAAGTGAATACAATTCAGTGTCCTTGTTCGTGGGCGCACTGGAAAAACAAAGGTGCTAAGTCCTACCTTTAAAAGGCACTAACAAACTTTAGTGCCTTTGGAAAGGCACTAAGATTTAGTGCCCCAGGAAAGGCACTAAATTTTGATAGTGCCTTTTAAAGGTAGGACTTAGCACCTTTAGCTGACCAGCTGCGCATACTCCATACAAATTTAGTGCCTTTGCAAAGGCACTAAGATTTAGTGCCCCAGGAAAGGCACTAAACTTAGCACTTGATTTTAGCGCCCCAGGAAAGGCGTTGCTTAGCACCTTTGTTTTTCCGGTGCGGGGTCGATCGCCGTTACCGCGGGCTCACGCCGTGCCGCCCGCCGCCGCGGCGACCTGTTGCGTTCTTTTCTCGTAAAAAACTTGCTCGTTCTTAAAACCTACTGTCCTAAAATCGTGCCGAGGTGCAGGACATCTGAAAATTCCATTCATTGGGCGCCGGCGTCCTCAAAATGTACCGCAGAGGTTTTGGCGCACATGGCGGATAGTGATGAAAATGCCCGGAAAGTTTCCGGAAAAATTTGAAAAAAAAAACACTGTTTTTTCGGTTTTTTTCTCTAGCCTCGGAAAAATTGGAAGGATTCATCCTGCAAAATAGGCCAAAAGCACGACTTTCCGCCTGGAAATAGGCAAAAAGCATATCTTCATCACTATGTGACGACGCTTCTCAGTGCACTCATCCTATTTATTAGGCCCGGTCATGGAGGGGTCGTGGTCAGTTTCGCAAGTTCGACATACGGAAAAATGATGCCCGTCCTACCAAAACATCAGCAAAAATTTTATAAAAATTATCGGATAAATTTTAAGGGTCCCGACAGGGCCGTTTTGACTCAGCTTAGGCATACCGCAATACAAGGTCGCTTTTTTCCGTTTCCGCTCTTAAAATCCATGTTTTGAAGGTTTTCACAGGTGTGTGAGATGTTGGTCACCTCGGCGAGTCATGAAAGAGTCGCCTCCCACCCGCTCCGGTCATCCTGGGCCTCAAAAAGGGAAACATTTCTCATATTTTATCACAGTACCTCCAAAGTATAAAGTGCGCATCTCTTAGTCACAATACAAATAATTTCGGCTCAAATCTCCCCCCCCTCCTCCCTACCCGGGTACAATAGGTGCGAAAAAGACATAAACTAACATCGTTCTTTACTTAGCACTGTTAAATAAAAAACATCTACTGAAAATTCAGAGTAATTGGTAGGAAGCAAAATTACACACTTTCATCTGACAATGCAGACTAATATTTAGTCTGAAAAAGAGGTTTAAATTTTCCTCTTCACCCGTCTCCTGTCTCTCACCCCTATAGATTCATGTCTTAAGTAGAAACTTCCTCGTTTTACCTTGCTGGACAGGGAGTTTAACCACGGACCTCTGAGTTGAG
>JAWJED010000046.1:1343844-1378347 GCA_033675135.1 Frankliniella intonsa | reverse complement strand
GAAGTACTCTTTTCCAGGCCCGATTTTGTGATCCCAGATTCTCACTCCACCCTGCGCGCTCTGCCGGGACCGCGGGGCCGCGCTGCTGCTCGCCCTCGCCCCACTGCTGGCGCAGGCGCCCCCGCCGCCCCCAGCCGCGGGCCCCAGTCTGCGCCCGCTGCTCGGGGCCTGGCTGCTCGTCTGCGTCGTGCTGGCGGCCGCCTACCAGGGGCTGCTGCTCGGCATGCTGTCAGCCGCCAAGCCCCGCGGTGAGATCGACAGCCTGCAAGACCTCGACGACAGCGGCCTGCCCGTGTACGCAAGCTTCGAGGCCTTTTGCACAATCGAGAACAAGCTACCGGAGTCCTTACGCAGCCGCGTTGACATTTGGGAGACGTCTCACGACCGGTTCAAGGACATGGTCTACCAGCACGTCGCTCACGATCGCCAGGGGGCTGTTATCATGTTTTCGGACATGGTACCTAAAAAGCGGCTAGAAACGTGGGCTGTCTGCAACAAAAAGGTGCACACGTTCCAGATTGGGTCTGGACAACCGCGGGTGGTGGCCTACTGGCACAGGGGCTCCGAGCTCGGCGCGATAATTTTGAAAGTGTTAGGGCGCCGCCGGCAGGCCGGCCTGCGTCAGTACCAGCAGAACCTGGAGGACCACGAGGAGGAGCTGCGCAGGAGGGAGGCCAGCGGCAGCACGGATGAAGGGGCGCGCGCCAGGCCACTCACGTTCGCCATGATGTACCCCGCCTTCCTGGTCCTCGCCGGCGGGCACGCCCTGGCCGCGTTCGTTTTCGTCTTCGTCGAGGTTCTACCTGGCCAAGTCTTACGACGGCACGAGACTTTGGAGGTTGGAATGTAGCGCGAAAGTTCTGTACTAGGTGGCTGATTTACCCCGCGCACTTCTATACTATGCAACCCGCCGTACCGCTTCGTCCGGGACTGCGTACCCATCAGGCGCCGGGGACTGGCTAAAGTATCTTGAACGAAAGTATTATTTCGAATTCACCCAGGAAACCATTCAGTTCAGGGTACCAAATTCAATAGAAACAATAAACGTTAGCTTCATGAACTAAATATAAACTGATTTGATCGAATACTTTTATGAAATTGACTTAAATTTTATTGGCTGACAATATGTAGTTTATAACGAGTTATATAAAATTGGTTGGTTTTTGGAACTAAAGTTTGTCTCCATCAATCCTAGTTGCTTCTTTGGGTGCGAGACCCGCTGAGCGTCTACTATGTTGTGGTATAAGGGTAATTGTCGGAACCTTGCATGCATAGGTGAGAGGTGTGAAGGAGGACAAGTCGACTTACGACAGTTCACCCGTTCACCCTGTTACCAGACTATTGAATCAAGCGTCGACGTTCCTCGTGAATGGCGGCGCGCCGCAGGCAGCGCGCAATTCGCTCTGCGGTGAAAGGCGTACGAAAGACTGTTATTAGAATTGGACGGCGGACGACGTTAGATCAGTGATTGACCGAACAAAGTTATCCGTCACCACTGCTGTTCGCCCGTGCTGCACACAGCACGTCCTAGTTTTCAAGCAGCCCCGGAGACCCCGTGTATTTAATCCATAAGACCTGTTTGGTTTTTCCAAAAGTGCATGGAAACCAAGACGTCGTTGTCCCCGTGAGTCTTCGTGTATTCAACAGACGACATGGTCGCCGTCGTGGTGGTGGTCCTGGCGCTGCTCAGCGCCCGTGAGGCGCGGGCCGGTCTCGTCGTCGGGGACGTGTCCACGGCCGCAATGAGGCAGTACCGCCCGTGCCGCTCCATCCGGGACTGCATACCCAACAGAAGGCGGGGACCGGCTCCGGGCGCCCATGCCTTTGCAGCCCTGTTGCCAGAAAGGTAGGCAATAAGTAGCCCAAACACGGTAAAACTGGCGTCTTGGTTTTCCAGACGTTTTGGAAAACTCAAGACCAGGTCGATTTTCAAGACTTTGCTCTTGGTTTTCAAGACATTGTCTTGAAAAAGTGGAATAATTTCAAGACTATGTCTTGAAAACCAAGAGCAATGAGTTGAAAATCGTTCTGGTTTTCAAGACAACGAAAGGTCTTGAGTTTTCCAAAACGTCTTGAAAATCAAGAAAGTTGTCTTGAAAACCAAGACGTCAGTTTTACCGTGAAACACAGTGGGCTGAAGTGACCTGGGCTGCGTCTGCGCCTGCCTACTAGGTAACACCTTAAACAGGTCTGTGTATTTTGACGAAGGCTGGCGCAGATCAGGGGGTGGCAACGGCCTAGACAGCGCGTTTCCACCCGCTGCGCAGATGCAGCCCACTGTACTCCAATGTGTTTAGGCTACTTACTATGTACCTACTTTTTTCTCAGCACTGTGCAGGCAACGCCTCGAAAGGGCCCTGCGGTTTGCGTGGTCTTGGGTCACAGAGGGGTGGTTCGCGGTCCACGGAGCCTGCTGCGGGGGTAGCTCGCAGACCGTGGATTCGTGAGGTTGATACTCTCGTTGACTCGCGGTGTTACGAGGGTGACCCCGTGGACCGTGAGCATCCCCCGTGAATTCGGTGTTCACCTCTGGGAATCACGTATCTTTTGACTCAAATACCTTACTCTTAGGAATGGTTGAAATTTTTCTATTGTTAATTAGAGTATTTTGAATTTGACTGGAAAACCGTTCAGTTCGGGCAACAAAATTCAAAACCAACTTAAAAATTTAGCTTAATTACCTAAACACGAACTGATTTGATCAAAAAATAGTATTCTGAAATTGGCAAAAATGTTATTTGCGTACCAATATTTCGTCAAAAACAAGTAACTAAAAATTTATCGGATTTCGGGAACTAAATAACGTTATCTTCAACCCCAATTTAGTTCTATCAACTAACTGGTTCTCTGGCTGCCAGAAAGCACCCTTTATTACCCTCCAAGCGTCGACTGTTTTGTTCACCGTCGACATTCCTCGTGAATGGCGGCGCGCCGCAGGCAGCGCGCAATTCACTCTGCGGTGAAAGGCTTACGAAAGACTGTTATTAGAATTGGATGGCGGACGACGTTAGGTCAGTGATTGACCGAACAAACTTGTCCGTCGTCACTGCCGTTCGCCCGTGCTGTACACAGTCCTCGTCTATCCAACAGACGACATGGTCGCCGTCGTGGTGGTGGTCCTGGCGCTGCTCTGCGCCCGCGGGGCGCGGACCGGTCTCAACGTTGGGGACGTGTCCACAGCCAATGAGGCCGCAGCCGCGGCTGCGCTGTTGTCCCCGATCCTGACGCCGCACAAGGGCGGTGTCGTGGTGATAGGCCGCGCGCTCTGGACCGGCGACCTGCTACGCACCCTCCCCGCGGAGACGCCACGCGTCGCGTTGGACGACGACGTCAGGTACAACGAGGCCGACCGCCTGGCCGTCGCTGTCCTGCAGACACACAACGTTCTTCTGGTCCTCGCGGACGCGCCCGAGGATATCGTGAAGTTCAGGACGCTGCCGCTGCTCCACCGCGCGCTGTTCTGGACGCGCGTGACCCGCCCGCCGCTCGAAGTGGTACAGAGCGAAACATTTCAGAGGTGCATCTCGCGCGCACGGCGCTGCGCGGACGAGACGGCGCTCGCGCTTGTGGACGCGAACGGCACCGTGCACTTGTACGTCGTGAATAGGATGGAGTGTATCAACGGTGCGCTGCCGTTCGACGTCCTGGACCGCTGGTCGGCCGCGGAGCGGCGCTGGCAGAGGGGTGCGGTGCCCTTCTATCGCTTCTGCGACAAGTGGAGCCCGCCGCCGGGGCCCGCCGACCCCCTCAATCTTATAACGTTAACAGGGAACGAGACGAACTACCAGTCCCTCATTGCCGACTACATCGTGCAGCACGCTTTAACACCGCGGAAAATTAAAAACAATCAGTACAGTATTACTTTGCAGAAGATACAGGAGTCCGGACCGGGCCACGAGATGTTGGAGATGCGTTTGGCCAACTGCAGCATAGACGGAGTAATCGGAATGATGGGCATGCCGATGGCTTGTCCTCTGGAGATATCGTCGTCATTTCGTGAGGACTTTAGTTCGGTTGTCGTCGTGGTCCCCGCCGGGCTTGGCCCCGTGGTCAGCCCACTAGCCGCCGTCCTGCTGGAGTTCTCGCCGGCGGTGTGGCTGGGCACGGCGCTAGCCGCGCTGGGCACGGCGGCCGCCCTGGCCTGCGCGCTCCGCCGGGACCGCGGGGCCGCGCTGCTGCTCGCCCTCGCCCCGCTGCTGGCGCAGGCGCCCCCGCCGCCCCCGGCCGCGGGCCCCAGTCTGCGGCCGCTGCTCGGTGCCTGGCTGCTCGTCTGCGTCGTGCTGGCGGCCGCCTACCAGGGGCTGCTGCTCGGCATGCTGTCTGCCGCCAAGCCCCGCGGTGAGATCGACAGCCTGCAAGACCTCGACGACAGCTGCCTACACGTGTACGCGAGCTTCGAGGCCTTCTCCACAATCGAGGACAAGCTGCCGGAGTCCTTACGCAGCCGCGTTGACATCTGGGAAAAGTTTCACGACCGGTTTAAGGATATGGTCTATCAGCACGTCGCTCACGATCGCAAGGGGGCTGTTATCATGTTTTCGGACATGGTACCTAAGAAGCTGCTAGAAACGTGGGCTGTCTGCGACAAGAAGGTGCACACGTTCCAGATAGGTTCTGGGCGACCGCGGGTGGTGGCCACCTGGCACAGGGGCTCCGAGCTCGGCGCGATCATTTCGAAGTTCGCGGGGCGCGGCCGGCAGGCCGGCCTGCATCGGTACCACCAGAACCTGGAGGACCACGGGGAGGAGCTGCGCAGGAGGGAGGCCAGCGGCAGCACGGAGGAAGGGGCGCGCGCCAGGCCGCTCACGCTCGCCATGATGTACCCCGCCTTCCTGTTCCTCGCCGGCGGTCTCGCCCTGGCCGCGTTCGTTTTTGTCTTCGTCGAGGTTCTGCCTGGCCGAGTCTTACGACGGCACGAGACTTTGGAGGGTGGAATGTAGCGTGAAAGTCCTGTACAAGGTGGCTGACTAAACCCGCACCCCGCACACTTTTATACTATGCAACCCGCCCTTGCCGCTCCATCCGGGACTACATACCCAACAGGCGCCGGGGACCGGCGCCGAGCGCGCACGCCTTTGCAGCCCTGTTGCCAGAAAAGTAGGCAATAATTAGGCCAAACACAGTAGAGTGAAGTTGCCCGGGCTCATGAATCTGCGCCTGCCTTCTAGACAACACCTTGAAACAAGAAAGTGCGTGTACTTAGACTAGTAGGCAGGCGAAGATGTAGCCCACTTTTCTGTAACGTTTTTGGGCTACTTATAGCCTTCTTTTCCGCCAACACAGTGCAGGGAACGCTCCGACAGGGCCCTGGGGTTGGCGTGGTCTTCGAAGGGGGTTGCGTTACAGAGGGGTGGTTCAGGGTCCACGGATTGTCACGGGAGTCCCCTTGCCCCCTGCATGCCTCGCCCTGCAGCACCATTAGGGCCGAGTAGAGGTGTGCGAATCTAGTTTTTTCTCCTCGAATCGAATCGAACCGAATCATAGAAAAAAATCCCCGAATCGAATCGAATCGAATCCGCTCTTTTTTTCCCGAATCGAACCGAATCGAAATTTTGGACCTGTTTTTCGAATCGAATCCGAATCTCAACGAAAATTTTGAAGATAATATTACGTTGTTAGGAAGGCTTAAAAGGTGGGTCGTACGTAGTTCAATAATTGCAATGCAACACAAATTGAAGTTAGACAAAGAATAATTACGTCTCTGTTACTATTTATTCATAAAACGCCCAAAAATGATAAAGGTTTAGTAATATCAGTCAAATGGAGCATCAGCAGATTCGAAGGCGAATATCCTTGATTCGAAGTTTTCGAATAGTTCGGATTTTAAGCAATTTGCCCGGGAGCGAATCGAATCGAATCAGAGCTGATTCGATTCGATTCGATTCGATTCCGAACCTTTCGCACATCTCTAGGGCCGAGCAAGACCGTTACCACCGCTCACACTGTGCACTTCGTTTCTCACCTCCGTCCGTCAAGTTGTGAAATGTGAGGAGTTGGTTTCGCGGCCGGGGGAGGCGCCGATAGGCTAGGCGCTCCCTTGTGCTGCTATGTTATCTGTTGTCTGCGTACCACCGCCCCGTGAAAAAAAAAATGAATATAAATTTAATTTATCCCTAAATTTGTTTCATATTCATATTTGATTTCACTCAGTTTAAAGTTTAATTAGGAAACATATTAAATATTTAATATATCTTATATTTAAACTAATATGAACTAATAAGAACAAGTATGAGTTTAATATAATGCCTGGTTGAAGGAATGGTATTCGAAACTGCTAAGTGCACACTTAGTAAAGTTTAAATTGAAATATATATGGAGCTAATAAAATGTATATTTAATTTAATCCACTTTAACTCGTTTTTAATTTGTATAATTTACTAAAAGGAATTAAAATTTTACTACATTTTAATTAAACACCTCTGTAATATGATTTGAATATCTTTCAATATCCTCATATAAAGGACAAGTTAAATTTGAATAAAACACGCTTCTCTTTGTGAGGGAAGATCACTGTGCTCCGGCCGGCAGTGCCAGGTCGGTCAGGTAGAGATGAGCCCACAGTCGTCGGTCCCTCTCCCTCCTACCTGAGTCACCAGGTGAGTGAGGCGAGAGGAAGACCGTCGGCTTTAGAAAGGCGCGATTGTGTCCAAAGGCACTAAAATATAGCACCTTTCGGCCAAATTAGTGCCTCTGTAGGGGTGCTGTTTGAATAATGCCTTGGTAAAGGCACTATTACGAGTAGCACCCCTAAAAGGGTGTTATATCCTACCTTTGTTTTTCCAGTGCTCATAAGGGTCATATGAAGGATTTACCTGCCCCCAAATTCGTCCTTAAATAAAAGCATTCATTAAGTATCACTGGTTAATATGACCATACAAAGTCGTTAATTTGGCATTAATTTAAAGTCTTAGACATAATTAAATTTTAATTAGACAGAAGAAAGCAGCTTATATAACCTTATTAAATTTAATTTAATTCGTTTATTAGGTATTTATTAATATCAAACTAAACACAAGGCTAAATTAAACGTTGATTTCGGTTTTATTTCTCTCTAATAAAGGCAAAATATAACCTTATTAAAGCTTAATTAATTTTTTTTTCGCGGGGCCATGTGCAGTTTGGCGGGGATTTTTTGGTGAGTGCACTCATTTAATTAAGTTATTTCCTGGGTCCAGGGTTATGTTTCTTTTTACACTGTTATAATAGTTCAACCTTTTTTTAAAATAATTGTAATACTATCATACCCGCTGTGATTTTGTGCGGATTTAGTTTTCCCTTTCTGCGTTGTGTATTTGTAATGCTGTTGAATGTTGTGATTTTAGTCGGCTAGTTTATGGTTTCCTTACGCTTATTTTGCGTTTTGTTCATACATTGCCCGGCGGTTTACGCCGGTATTTATAAGCCGCGTTATTCATTTTTGAGTGTATTTTTTCCATGCACTAGTGCTGTGCCAATTTGGATATTCCCTTATTTATGGAATTTTCAGAATGGTTTACTAGTTCAGTAATACTTTGTGATGCTCTGTTTTGATTTATTGTTTCGAACTGTGTTATGGTTATTTAAACTTTGCCGGCCGGCTATGGTTAGTGTTTATCACAGTGTTTTTATTGTGTTGTTGTACACTCACGTGATTTTTGCCTGTGTGGGTTTTGTGATAACTGTGCTTTGTCATCACTGAAAATGAACGAATACTGATTCTCGCTCCTCTACGGGCGAGAGTTTGAGGGCAATTTTCTTACTCTCTGGAGAGTGAGAATTTTTTTCCTCACTCTATTTGAGAAGGAATTTTGTGATTTTGCCCGAATAAAGTGAGAATTGTTGCTTAAATAAAGTGAGGCTAAGAAATCCTTACTCACATTGAGCGAGGCTAAAAAATATCTCAAATAGAGTGAGGATTAAAATTCTCACTCTAAATAAGCAAGGGAAAGTGTCCTTTCCCTTTTCGGGCGAGAATCTGGATTCGAATATTTGCAGTGATATGTGAACCTGTGATATATGCTGTGATTTCTAGTAAAATTAGTGTAGTGTTTTGAGTTATTACTGTGACTTTTCATAAGCATAATTTCTGGCGTTTAGTAATTTTTGTGGGTTCGCGCCCCACTCTGTTGGCAATTTTATTCAGTTATAATATCAGGCATTGGTTATACTTCCTTTGTGGTGAAGTTCTGATTACTCGTATTACTCGTATTTCTAGTTTTGTTCCACTCTGTCTTCGTTACTTTATAAGCCGTTTGTATTGCCACTTAACGCCAATTAATAGTATTGTTAATAAACCTGCACTTCTTTTTAATCGCCTTTATAATTTCAATATTCACCCGGTATTGGTGACGGGGGCAGGCATTATAGATATTTCCTTTTGCTTTATTTATCAGCGCTCTCTTGCAATTAAACCCTCACTTTTTATATTGCTTTTAATTTTGATATGCCTGCCTGGTGCCCTAAAAGAAACCCGCTTACCACTACTGTGGCAAATAAAATTCACTCCCTTTTAAATTCTGTGCAAGCACTTTTAATGTTCGGAGTTGTTAATCGCAGCCGCTTGACTGCGGCCAAAATACATAACCATATTTGCAGTCATGACTGCAAATAATGTAATCTGCATATACACAGTCATGGCTGCGCACAAGCGGAATACCACTATTTGCAGACTGCGCATAACTTATAAAGTCAGTGTTCACCTCTGGGTATCATGTATCTTTTGACACAAATACAGTACCTTACTCTTCGGAATGGTTGGAATTTTTCTCTTGTTAATTAGAGTATTTTGAATTCGACTGGAAAACCGTTTAGTTCAGGCGACAAAATTTAAAACCGATAAAAAATTTTGCTTTATTACCTTAACACGAACTGATTTGATCAAACAGTTTTCTGAAATTGACAAAATTTTTATTGGCGTGACAATATTTTGTTAAAAACGAGGAACTAAAAATTTGTAGTACTTTAGGAAGTAGATTTTGTTTATTTTGGAATTGAGTTGTATCAACAAACTGGTTGTCTGGGTGCGAGAAAGCACCCTTCCTTACCCTCCAAGCGTCGACTGTTTTGTCCATCGTCGACATTCCTCGTGAATGGCGGCGCGCCGCGGGCAGCGTGCAATTTTTTCTGCGGTGACGGGCTAACAAAAGACTGTTATTAGAATTGGACGGCGGACGACGTTAGATCAGTGATTGACCGAAGATAGTTGTCTCTCATCACTGCTGTTCGCCCGTGCTCTACACAGTCCTCGTGTATTCAACAGGCGACGTGGTCGCCGTCCTATGGAGACACTGCCATTTCACTACGTTCTATCAACCAGTTCGATGCCAGTTGGCGGGGCACGCCCTGGCCGCGTTTGTCTTTGTCTTCGTCGAGGTTCTACCTGTCCGAGTCTTATGACGTCACGAGACTTCGGAGGGGTGGCTCGCGGTCCACAAATCCTCCTGCCGGGGTAGCTCGCGGAGCGTGGATTCGTTGGGTTGGTACTCGTTGACTCGCGGTGTTACGAGAGCGACCCCGCGGACAGCGAGGCGAGCATTTCCCGCGAACTCGGTGATCACCTCCGCGAAACACGGCGAATCACCCCATGTAACGCTCCGCTGTAAACCGCGAGATAGCTAGCCTCGGTCAACAGTGGTGGTCCATGAACTATGGACGCCCTTTCGTAACCCTGGCCCCTCACAAATCATCTTACGAACTTCTACGGAAAAGTTTAAATGTCCGCACATATGTAGGTTGTAACAGCAGAGAGCATAAAAAGTAAAAGTATGTACTGTACGTCACAGCAAGGGTGTTTGCACTGTTAAAAAATATGTCGTAAATTTACGACATATTTGTAATTAAGTTTGTTAGCAACATATGTCGTAATTTTACGAGCATGTTGTAATCTAACAATATTCTTAAAATTTTCTGCAACACATTTTTCAGTTGGAAAAATGCGTGCTCCCAACCAACATAACAATGTTGGTTGTATTGAAACGACATGTGTTGTTAACAAACTTAACTACAATAATGTTGTAAAGTTACAACATGCTGATAAGTTCTCACTTCGGTATAGACGAATACGGTTGAAATAGAAAGGCTTTTGTCACTTATACAAATAAAACAAATATTGTTGTAAACCAACAACACAGCCATCACGGGCAGTGTCGTCAACTGACAATTATTTTTAACAGTGTGTCCTCATAACAAAACAAGCTGGAATGGAGAGGGAACTCACAGATCGCATTTGCAGTTGCAGTGCACCATCTACAGTTACAAAAAATTCCAACAGCAATACATGCCCCTGTACATTAACGTTGCGTCATTTAAAGCCCACTTTGCCCAGAAGAAGTGCGGAGTTACTTTACTTCCTAGGGGTTACTTTACTAGCGTTACCTGGGACTCTGAGGCCTATCGGCCGGATCCTTGCAGTCCTCGAAGCAGCTATCGGCTGCCGTTCAAGACTGTTCAGGCCACGTCCGACCGGCATCTCGCAGATACTGGCTCGGTACACACTAAATCCTTATGCATTTTATTGTGCATAAATCTGCAGGATTTTAAGCAACCATAAGAGTATGCACAATTTCACGCATGTACACTTTATGGATAGTTATGCACAATTTGTACATAATTATGCACAAAAACTATGGTTGCTTAAAATTCTGCATGCTTATGCACAACAAAATGCATTAGGGTTTAGTGTGTACCACTGTGAAAAACAGTCGTAGGTTTACGGTAAAATTTTCCACGACGTCCAGTTGTAAAATTACCACTGCAAATTGTAAACTTACAAGCACTACATATCAGCTTGAAATTCATTCACGAGCAAAAAAGGTCCGTCGTATATTTACAACATTTCGTAAATCGTAATTTACAAAATTTATCGTTATACTACAGAGATATTTTTCACAGTGACCTTAAGGCGATTAAGTTGATTCAGTAAGGAATCGTGAATGGCAGCGCGATGCAAGGTAGCGCGCAAATTGGTTTGTGGTGACGGGCATTTAAAAAGACTGTTATTGGAATAGGATGGAAGACGACGTTAGATTAGTGATTGACCGAGCACAGTTGTCCGTCGTCATTGGACTTAGCCCCTCCAGCGACTGCGAGGCGGATAGCTGCTTCCCCGCGGGGCGGCTGGTGCTCGGACTGCCGTGCCGCCGCCCGCGCCGCTGCGAGGATGAGCACGCCGTGCTCAACGCCAAGTCCAAGAGGAAGCTGAGGGAGCAGGTGCCCGGCCCGCGGGCGCGCTGCAGGAGGCGGCCGCCCTGCTCCAGGACGTGCAGTGCCGGGGCTAGGAGGTCCTGCACGCACTCACGCTGCTGTCCGCGCCGTCCTGGGACCTCACCCTGCGCGCTGGCGGCCGCCAGCTCTATGGCACCCTGGCCAACACCGAGGACCCCCTGACCAAGGCCCTCTAGGTCATGGTAGCCACCAGGGCCGCGCTCACGGAGGTAAGCATGGCAAGGCAAGGCTTGCGGAAGGGTTTCACTGGAAAAACTAATGCGACATGAGTCGCATGAACCCATGCGACTTAGAAAGGATGTCGCATGAGTGATGCGACATATCCAGCATGGTGCAGAAGCCCAGACTGAGCGCATGATGTGATGCGACTTCCAACTTGAACGCATGATGTGATGCGACCTGATTCTGGTTACATGATATGATGCGACCTTAATCTGAATGCATTACAGGTAATGCGACATCATCCAACCTAAGAGCTTTACGTAGAACTCAAGTTTTATTTCAAATGTTAACGTTTCTTACTTTTGTGTTCAGAATATGTAAACAACAGGATTAAATATTAGGCCACCATTCAAGAAATTATTCTTTCAGTAGTATGAGTAGAATACACCCCTATTTCATAAAATGCCCACTTAAATTAGGGAATGATTTGTCTTGTTTCTAAGTGGGACAGATAGGTTGGTCTTGCAACTCACCAGAGTAGTAAATGGGAACTGCACAACTCTCTCCAACCTCCTCAGAAACCAGTGTGCTGGAACTAAATTGTGCTGGCTGAGTCTAGCCTAATAGGCAGCTGGGATGGTCCTCTAAACTGATTTCGTGCACTACACATGGTATTCGCCAGCAGTTTTCTTGCCTCAGACTACGCGATTATTCAGTTTACTCGCCAAGACTCGACTGTCACCGACAAAACTCTTCCAAGTACCTATTTATGTGCAATTTATGCCACTATCGTTGATCGAATAAACTTTCATCGGTCGCCATGTTGTTATTGTGACTCGCTGCTGCTCGCTGCCAATACTGACCTGCCCTAATACTAATGGCAGCTAACGACGCAAATGCGGCGTCTGCTCCCGTCAATGAAAACAATACAGTTATGTTTGTGAACATCATCGTAATTTTTTTAGAGGGGTCACCTTTGTTATTGTTGCTGCAGCTGTGGCTTTACCAGATTTCACTCGATATTGCTCGATATTTCATCGCAAACAGACTAAATATTATCGTTGATCGTTCGTAGAGTGGTAAAAAAATTTTAAAAATGAAAAATTTATATTTGTCTTATTTACAATTTTTTCTCGGTCGAGCTTCCAGACGGCCCCTTCTGCCCCTGTCTCCTTGGTTGCTACTCTAAGTTTCGTACTGACGTTGTACTTTTACCATTACCTTAGCTTTAATAATAGTAAGTTTGGTTCCCTCTGCTCTTTCACTTGTAAGTTTTGATATGTTTTATCTGGAAATGATAGGTTATATTGTCTGTGTTGTTAAAATCGATCAGTCTATGGTGCTCCTAGAAATGATTTACATTCTCTTTTTTTTCTAAACTATGTGAAATCATTTTTATTAATGAAATTATTTCATGGAAAAGTGGGCTAACCCAAACCCTATTGGGATTGCAAAGAGACATCCTGGAACAAAAAATCTGGAAGATTACTTTCTTTACTTCTTTTAAAATAAAAAGCATGCAGGATGATCTGTTTACTCACATTCCTTTGATTTGCTATCAACTGCAGACATTAGCCTGTTAAATTTAGCTTTGGTGTTGCCGTACTTTGATGGAGCACAGGACCCTGTTAAGAATCGCTCCAGGGCGCGAAGGAATTCCATGTACGGTCTTGGGTATTCAATATTGAAGGTGGCATATACTGCCAACAGTAGAAGACACAATCTGAACGCTGTTAAGTTCTGTCCATCAATAGAAAACAGCAGTCGACCCTTCATCATAACAGCTGCTGACTTGATAACTTCCTCCTCACTGAAGTCACAATAATTACAATAAACAACCACAAATGGGGATTGGTCCTCTGAGGACTGAAGGGCAACAAACACTTCCTCTTTCTGTTAAGAAAAAACCATTACTATGTAAGTACATTGTTGCAACAAATATTTCTCTAATCAATAATGTCTAACTCACATCAACAATTTGGAATACTGGCTTGGCTCCTCTTTTCTTCACGACAGGAGTAATGAAATGGTCATGGAGCTTCTCAACCACTCGTAATTGGGATACCTCTCCCATCCCCTCAACGTCAAAATACTTTTGAAGCTTTTCAAAATTTATTTTTGTTAAATGTGCCAGTTCATCTTTGGTTTGCTTCTTACTTGATATGAAATCCATTAGAACCTTGAAATTAAAGGTAATTCTCTTAGTAATACTGTAATTTTGACTTTATTATTTAGTCTATTCTTTAACTCACCATATCTGGCATTTTCAGATAAGGGAATTGTTCAATCAATTCCAGATGTGGTACCTTATCAGCTACACCTCTTCTCTCATTTTCAGTTGCCTTCAAAAGTGACAGTATCTTCCTAACATTTCTCTCTCCTTTGAGCTCCTGTAGCTTAGGAGAATAAATGAAACCTGTTGCAGCAACTGATGGGACATTTGAAGGACCCGCTTCATCAGGAGATTGTTGGCTTGTGAAAAAAAAAAGGATGCTTTTAGTGAGTGTCAATTGAGTAACATTTTTAGAAAGGTAATTCCCATTGAAGTTTTTACCTTGTCTGTGATTTTTTAGCTTTATTTGGCTTTGATTTACCACCCTTTGCTTTCCTCTTTCTAGCCCTTCTCCCTCTAATGGATGCTGATAAAGACTTTTTAAAGATGACCTAAAATAAATTTTCTCAGTCTGTATTTTATACTACAGCATAAGTCTGTCTAAGCATGTAAACCCAGAAACATACCCATGGCTGAGTAGCATTGGCAGCTGACAAAGCAGGATACTTCTCTACCATAGTCCTTGAAAAATCATCATACTCCTGTTTAGTGAGATAAGTACCCCCTGTTTGTTTTTTGATAAATGCTAAACAATCTGACAAAATTGGGGACATGTTTCTTTCATGAGCTGGTTTAAGCAAATTTAGTTTGGCCATTTCACCAAATTCAGGCAGTTGTGTTTTGTAGACAAGACATTGCCCTAATAACCTGATTCTCTATAAATAAAAATAGGTGCCAATTATTGTAAGTTAAACTTAAAGTAAGGCTTGGGTGAAAATCCCAAAAGAGGGTAAAAATATGTTGTGGCAGAGAACAAAAATCAATGTATCCTTTTTGTATATAAAAAAGAAGGAAAACTCAATGGTCAGACCTCAGAAATATTTTCCTGATTCTAAAGACTAGGTGAAATCTCTAAGGTATGTGCAAGAAGCCTTTCAAAGTTTAACGCCTTCTTACAGTTTCTTGAGCATACCTTTGAGTTTTTAAACTAGTCCATAGAATCAGGAAAGTATTTCTTAAGCCTAACCATTGAGTTTTCATTATTTTTTTTTATGCAAAGAATAAAGTTTTATTCTTAGCCTAAACATATGTTTACTTATGTTTTGCATTTTCACAATCAAATTTTAATAATCCCTTACGTTTCTGTCCTCATCTAGCATGGAATCAGCTGAGTCATTGCTTTTCTCATCATCTAGTGCCTGAGCATCCAGACCTATATTTGAGACTCTCTATGGATAAAAATAGATGACAATTATTGTAAGTTAAACTTAAAGTAAGGCTTGGGTGAAAATCCCAAAAGAGGGTAAAAATATGTTGTGGCAGAGAACAAAATGCAATGTATCCTTTGTATATAAAAAAGAAGGAAAACTCAATGGTCAGACCTCAGAAATATTTTCCTGATTCTAAATACTAGATTAAATCTCTAAGGTATGTGAAAGAAGCCTTTCAAAGTTTAACGCCTTCTTACAGTTTCTTGAGCGTACCTTTGAGTTTTTAAACTAGTCTATAGAATCAGGAAAGCATTTCTAAAGCCTAACCATTGAGTTTTCATTATTTTTTTTTTATGCAAAGAATAAAGTTTTATTCTTAGTCTAAACATATGTTCACTTTTGTTTTGCATTTTCACAATCAAATTTTATTAATCCCTTACGTTTCTGTCCTCATCTAGCATGGAACCAGCTGAGTCATTGCTTTTCTCATCATCTAGTGCCTGAGCATCCAGACCTATATTTGAGACTCTCTATGGATAAAAATAGATGACAATTATTGTAAGTTAAACTTAAAGTAAGGCTTGGGTGAAAATCCCAAAAGAGGGTAAAAATATGTTGTGGCAGAGAACAAAATGCAATGTATCCTTTGTATATAAAAAAGAAGGAAAACTCAATGGTCAGACCTCAGAAATATTTTCCTGATTCTAAATACTAGATTAAATCTCTAAGGTATGTGAAAGAAGCCTTTCAAAGTTTAACGCCTTCTTACAGTTTCTTGAGCGTACCTTTGAGTTTTTAAACTAGTCTATAGAATCAGGAAAGCATTTCTAAAGCCTAACCATTGAGTTTTCATTATTTTTTTTTATGCAAAGAATAAAGTTTTATTCTTAGTCTAAACATATGTTCACTTTTGTTTTGCATTTTCACAATCAAATTTTATTAATCCCTTACGTTTCTGTCCTCATCTAGCATGGAACCAGCTGAGTCATTGCTTTTCTCATCATCTAGTGCCTGAGCACCCAGACCTGTATTTGAGCCAGCATCCATTTCAACGCCATCATCATCAAGACCTTCCCTGTAGTACCTTGGGGGGACTTCAAAACAATGGATACTCAAACAGATAAGTGAGGTAGGTAATTTAGATAACTCTGAATTAATAGTACGCAGTTACCATTTTTAAGTCTCTCAGAGAACCTTGTTGGTTTCTCTTGCTCCCTTGTTTTTTTCTCCCGGGAATGATTTTTTGGGGCAGGCGAATAAATGTTTTTCATGAATGCTGGTTTTGGTGCTGGAACTCCTACAAAGAAGCAGTGTCAATATTTCCTCCTTGTTTTTAATAATTTTAATTTCAAAAACTTTTCCCAGACCTGTTAAGAGAGCCTCATTGTACAAATTATACATGTTTAAAAAACTTCTCTTTTCATAGTCATCCATCTCAGCCCAGTCTTCTGGTTTAAAATACTGCTCAATTGTTCCAAAATCTTTACTTTTTGAGATGGAGCTTCTGGAGTCATTAGAGTCACTGGAGTCGGCTCTTCTAATTATTGAAGTATTCCTGTAACCAATTGAGTGCCATTATAGAGAGTTCATAATATTGTTTATTATTTTAAGTGTGTCTTAATATTTACATCAAAACGTTTGAAGAAAGAGAAATTGTTGAAGTGTCTGGGAAGCAAGAACAGTTTAAATTTAGAACAAGACAAATAACAAATTATATGAGCACTGTGATACAATAGATTACCATGTAAAGGACTTCTTTGGTCACCATCTGGTGATAAAGAAAAGCTAAAACTTTGTGAAACCTCTACAGTTTTCCTGTTTTCTTTTAAGGGAGACACAGTCATGCTCTGATGAAAATTCATCCCATGAATACTTGGAAATGAAACCCCTGGAAATATATTTAAGTAGTATTAATACATATACTTCAAGTTCACTCTTATGTTTATTTGTTTTTCATATAACTCAAATACCTTGTATTGGAGATGGGATTCTGTTAACAGGCTCATTAGATGGTCTTGGAGGGACTTGTTGATCTTTCAATTCAACATCTACATTTTTCCTGTTTTCTTTTAAGGAAGACACAGTCATGCTCTGATGACAATTCATCCCATGAATACTTGGAAACAAAACCCCTGGAAATATATTTAAGTAGTATTAGTACATATACTTCAAGTTCACTCTTATGTTTATTTGTTTATCATATAACTCCAATACCTTGTACTGAGGATGGGATTCTGTTAACAGGCTCATTAGGTGGTCTTGGAGGGACTTGTTGATCCTTCAATTCAGCTGCAATTTGAATATTTTATTACTATGCACCCAAAGTTGGACAGAACTGCTTACTTTATAACAGTATAGTTGTACTCATCACCTTTTGGTATGAATGCTTTAAGAACAAGCCTTTTTTTGACAATATTCAAAAATGGTGGGAGATCCTGCATAGTAAGTAAATGGAGATGCTTCTCCTTGGTAACTCCCACTTCATCAGAGATCAACCAAGTGATTATTCCTTCAAGGGTTTGATCGTCAATGTCTCCATCTCCATCTGTTTCTCTAATTAGATGGCGTATAACACAGCCTATTTCCTCCTTGTTAAAGATAAAAGGAAAAACAGTTCAAAATAGAGAAAACTATATTGTGGATGTCTTTTATTTGTGACCGGCTTCCTTGATGCTTAAACCTTGGACACACAGCATGTACTTATAACCACTATTTATAATATTCATCCTTCGAACTGTAATTTTAGGCTCTGGTTGTCTTTCCTTTGTAAGTGGTTAGTCAATATTTGGATCTGTTAACAATTATTTTACTTACCATCTAGTTCAGTGTCGAAGGTACAGATCAATCGTTTGTGAAACTGGGTGCTAAATTAATGCCGAGCCAATAATGATTGCCGCATTTGATCACTCGCGAAGGTGCAGGTGATCCGTTTGGAAATAAATCGACCCGCCGAAAGTTTAGCCAACATTGGATAGCTGTAATTGAGTAGTCTTCGTAAATCTTTATTTCCCTCGCGGAAAAATTTCCTGGCAGTTTGCATTCGCTTTTGTGAGACGGAAATATTTTTTCTTACGTTAGTGGCGTGTATTCTGCATTGGTTTTGAGAGAAATTAAGTAAAAGCCTATTATATATTATTATTTGAAAGGTTGCCGCTTGTGGGGTCAAGGTGTGTGTGTGTGTGTGCCGTGTGTGGGAGGGGGGGAGGGGTCGAGACTGGTCGAGAGCGTCGAAAAAGCCGTCGAGCGAGCGCCCAGCGCTACTGGTTTCCGGTTATGTTCTCTTGCCTCTGCACGGTGCACGATTCAGAAATAGTGGTCCTTGTTTTGTTATGATAACGATCTGTCTTGGAGGTTAGCTGCGATCAGTAAATCTTCCTTGTAGTGTACTATAATACGACCAATTGAAGATAGCTCCCTTGTAATAATAACCATTTAACTTGTTTTTGTTTTGAACCTATGAGGTTAACTCACGTAACGTTAGGCAAGTAATGTTTCACTTCTTCATTTTTCTGTTTCAGGTTTTTCGATTTGTAGAGTCTAGAGCTGCAATACCTCTTACGTCTCTCATGAGCAATATTGTGCTGTTCCAACCTCATGCTTGTCTTGGAAAGGTTCTTAAACCATGTATGGTTCACTTGTATGTATTTATCCCATGGCAAGTGTTAGCTTATATTAATTCCAGTTCCTTAGCGTTATGGGCAAATTTGTTAGTCTTAATGCTTTCCATCTCTCTTTCAGATTTTAAATGATGGAGTCTGAGTTGAGGCGGTGTGATTTCTGCTCTTTTTCATGTGTGAGCAAAGTGGAACTGTTGCGACATCAATTTTCATCCCACCAAGGCGATTCCAAATTCAGAGTCAGCTGTTCTATTTGTCTGAAACAATTCCAAACATATCCAGAGCTAAAGAATCATTTGAAAAGTCACGAGAAGAAACAGCAGAGTAAGTACTTGCAATTGCTATTCTTTTCTACCACTTTCACATATGTTTGTGTGATAAGCAGTTTGTTTTGGTTTTGTTTTGTCTAAAAAAAGAAACAAGAAGCACAAGAGGAACACTTTATTGAATTTTATGGTTTGTTTCAGATCCAAAACGAAGTCGTGAAGATGATGTTGAAATAACAACTAGCCAGACTCAGCCTAAAAGATTGTATTTTGCAGATGGACCGTCAACCAGCTCAGCAGATACTGTACCAAATCTTATAATAACATCTGCTAAAGAAGTAAGGAAAAAGCTTTGTAACCACAGATCATTTGTTTAGAAATAGAAATTTCAGGCATATAAGTAAGCCAATGGCCTAAGGATGTTTTCTTTGCGCTCTCATTTTTACCAGTGGCTCACTAAATTATATTCCTTTTTAAATTCAGAACAATTTCTTGTAGATTAACTGAAATTAGCTACATGTCTGGTGACTGCGAACAGACTACTATTTTCAAAATATTTTGTGTCCTTCTCTCACTACTAACTTTAGCACGTCCTCTTAGTTACTATTGACATCCCTGCAAATCTTAAAAGATATCATTACACATTCTTTTCTAAAAATATTTTGCCTATCTTTCCATAGAAAGAAGACAGTCGTAATGATCTGCCAACAAATAAAGGTCAGATTCAAGGACATGACAGGCATAAAGAACCTAGTCGACTGGGAGATGCTAATTTTTCTTCAAAGGGCCTTTTTAATCAAGGTATTGTATATCTTTATTTACTCATCCTCTATCAACCAACTCCAAGCGTATGCTGTTTCTAGTTGCTTAGTTGTGGACAAATCCGTTTGTCTTAATGCTCTCCATCTGTTTTCTAGATTTTGAAATAGTTGACTCAGAGTTGAGACAGTGTGATTTTTGCACTTTCTCATGTGTGAGCAAAGTGGACCTGTTAAGACATCAATTTTCATCTCACCAAGGCGATTCCAAATTCAGAGTCAGCTGTTCTATTTGTCTGGAACAATTCAAAACATACACTGAGCTAAAGAATCATTTGAAAAGTCACAAGAAGAAACCTCAGAGTAAGTATTGAATGATGCCATGTCAAAGGTACACAACCCAAGAAAAGTTGTCTTCAAGATCGACCATATTTTTTTGTTGGCTCTCCAATGGTACATCATGGAAATAGCAGCTCTATAGGTGCACCTATTCTGTAGATATAAAATACCACCATTTTGGCAATATGTATAAATGAGTTATAAGTAAAAGTAGGGAAGGAGTCATGGTAGCCACTTGCAACTTGTTATGCAACCTGTTTGGTGATAACAAAAAAAAAAGGAAGGTTGGAAATTTTATTTATATCTCCAGAATATGAGCACCTATAAAGCTGCCATTTACAGGGTAGACTGGTACCATAGGAGAGCCAACAAAAAAAAATATGGTCGATTTTGGAAACAATTTTTTTGGGGGTGTGTACTGTTGACATGGAATCACTCTATTTGGAATGACATTTTTTTTTGTAAAGTATGATTTATTTGAAGAATCACATATTTGTTTGAGTTACAGTTTTCAAAAGTAAAGCAAATATCATAGGACTAACTTTTACAATCATAAAATTATAGAAATTGTTAATTTGTTTCAGATCTCAAGCAAAGTCACAGTGTTGATTCAGCCCTATCAAGTAAGATTCTGCCTAAGAAATTTTATTTGTTGGATCAACCATCCACTAGCTCAGATCACACTGATGCAAAGTTTGAAAACTCATCTGCTGAAGTGGTGAGGAGAAAACCTTTTAGCTATTGAAATCAGGCACTGGATTAAGAATGTTTTCTTTGTGTTCTGGGTCATTCTGTCAGATCACCACAATGTCCTAAATGATGGTTTTCAGATTGAGTTGGGAGTGGTTAAATATCATTAAGGACCACCCCATAGGCCCATATTTCTAAGGAATTTTTTTGAAAAATTTTGGTTTGGGAGTTATAGGAGCTCAAAGTTTGGTGTTCGACCAATCCGGCTTAAGTTATGATATCCTATATGAAACACAGTACCAACTCTGGTCATGGTGTTTTACATTCAGTTTTATATGCTGATTCAAATGACCTATGGATGGATTGAATCATGAAAAAATTTTCATAGATCTATTTAGTAAAATACCGTTAAATTTCACTAATTCAACTCTTGCAAAAATACATCATATTAGAAAAATTCCAAACGATAGGTTTTTTAAAGGCAAATGATGGGTCAAACATCCACACGAAACGACAAGTTGGCCCCGGAGGATTTAGTCCCTTCGCCTGAGACTTTAAGGTTTGGAACTCTTATGAAAAGACCGTAAGGAGTGACGATCAACTTCACTTGGTGAATATCTCACTAAAATTACTAAAGTGACATACCTCCTTATTTTTTAACTATTTTTCAACACATTAGTCATAAAGTGATACAGGGCAATAATAATAATATCATGTTGAAAAATGTGTTGGTCATGATCCAATCCATCCATAGGTCATTTGAACCATCATTTAAAACTGAATGTAAAACACCATGACCTATAACTCCCAAACCAAAATTTAAAAAAAAAAATTTCCTTAGGCATATGGGCCTATGGGATGGTCCTTAATATTTAACCACTCCCAACTCAATCTGAAAACCATCACTTTGGACATTGTGGTGATCTGACAGAGAATGACCCTTCTCAAATGTTATTATGTGATATTTACTAGATGTATTTTTATTATATTTTGCTTTCTTTTACAGACAAAAGACAGTCAGTACAATCTGCCAACAAGTGTAGGTCAGACTACAGACCATGACAATCTCATTGAGGCCAGTGATATGGAGGAAATCAATTTTTATTTCAAGGACCTCCCTAATCAAGGTATTCTTTCTTTTTTAAAAAAAATATTTGTTTATGTTGTATCATGCTTTCTATCAATGTGATTCCTGTTGCCTGGATTTAAACATTTACTCTCATTCTTGAAGAACTTTTAATCCCTTAATCTATTAATTTTATTGTAGACATAATTTAAATAGTTACATTGACACTATTTTTGTGGTGATGGCAAATTTAACAGCCACATTTTGTTTTTTCTGTTTCAGATAAGAGCCTAGAACTACAGTTACAAGAAAAAGCAGCTGCATTCCTCTCTCACATCAAAGATTCCTGCATAACTACTCAAAAAACAGTAGATGAAATTGTCAAGAACTCAGATGAACTCATAGTACTTTATAATTCAGTCTTGGAAGTAAGTCCCTTTTGCAAGTTAATCATCAAATTGAGTTATCCCTTTCTACATTCTTCACATTTACATTTGGTACTTTTATTTCAGGCCCAAGTTGTGTCAAAAAGAGAGGCTGATGGTTTCATAGATTCCAAAGTTGTACAAGAAGTCTTTGAGTACTATCGAAAACAGTCTATGTTTGAAGGTCTCAGGACAAAGTACCGTCAAGATGAGTACCGTAAAATGCAGCTGAGTGATATTCAGCCTCTGTTGGTTGTGACAAAATATCACTCTACTGTCACACCAAGGAAAGGAATCATCCATGAAGTTCCAGCTGAATTTGGATATGCTGCACCTTTTTTGGTTCAACTGGAAGCACTGCTTAATCAGGTGGATATTCTTTCCTGTATAAGAAACCCAGTCAACCGTACACCTGGGCAGTATCGAACACCTTTGGATGGCAGTGTGTACCAGAATCACCTCCCTTCGTATGACGGAAGCCCAGAAAATCTCCTTTGTTTTGGTGGGTACTGTGATGATGTCAATGCAGGAGACACATTAAGTGTGCAAGGAGCTAATATTACAATTCGATCATTCTCCTGGATTTTACTCAACATTCATCCATGGCTCCGATCATCATTGAAATGCATAAACATTCTTGCATTAGTGTTAAAGAAGCATGCAAAAAAAAATGGACCCTTTTTAGAAGATTTTATTCATGGACTACAGAGACTGGCTTCAAAAGAAGGCGTTACATTTAACATTAGGGGGAAACTGATCACATTCCATGGTGTTCTTGTGTTCTGGGTTGGAGACACTCCAGCTAGTGCCAACATTGCAGGATTCAAAGAAAGTCCAGGCCAAGCATTATCTCCATGCCGCCAATGTCTTGTGAGACAAGACAATTTACATCAGCATTCGTGTGAAGTACCAGAACTAATGAGAAATGCAGAACTTCACAACCAGCATCTGGCCCTTGTTTGTCCAACTCCTGAAGATGAAGCTCAAGAAGAGGAGGAGCAGGCAACCCATCTTAAGGGTAGTAATCCCTCAAGCTTAACTGGAGTAAATAGCCGCAGTCCCCTGCTTGACCTTGAGTATTTTGATGTGACAGTTTCATTCCCTCAAGATGTAATGCATGTGTTGGCTGAGGGTGGAGTTTTAGATGTGACAACAAGAATGATTTTGTTACATGCAATTGACAAGAAACTCACCCTGAAGACAATCAATACAATGATTCAAGGATTTGATTACGGTGATCTGAAAAAGGACAGGCCAGGCCCTATTAAGCCAAAACACCTTACTAGCAGCCTTCGTCAAAATGCCTCACAACTGTTCTTGCTTGTGCATGTAATCCCTTTTATTGTGGAAGGCAACTGTGATGAACCTCATCTAAGGAATTACGTTAGGCTCTTGACAATTGTAAATTTTTGTATGGCCCGAGTTCTGACTGATAGTGACATAGATACCTTGAGAAAACTTATCGAAGAATTTCTAAGTGAATTCAAAGTGACATATGGAGAAAACAATTTGACCCCGAAGTGCCATTTTATGGTACACATTCCATCTCAGATCTCTCTCTTCGGGCCACCTACCCAACATTGTGCGATGAGGTTTGAAGCTTACCATGCCATTTTGAAGAGATTATACAAGATTCTGCACACTTCAAAAAATCTGAGTTATTCTCTTATGGAAAGGCTGCTACTTAGAAGTTTGCAAGAAATGCATTCCAGTCCACCTGGTAAATTTTTGTACAGTGGTCATGTAGGAGCTGGCCTCAAACCTGCCATAGAATTGAAGTCCATTCCACAGCTGTCACCACTCATCAACTCAAAACCTGGATTTTCTGAAGAAACCACAGTTGTACCTGTGAATTCTGTCAATTTTCACGGTATCAATTACCGTGTAGGTTGTTCAATATGTTTGAAGTCTTCATCTGCCCTGCCCTCCATTATGTTGGTTTCTAAAATTTATCTTCACAATGACCCAATATTGCTTTGTCGCCCATACCAAACTATCGCCTTTGATGTGAAGCTGAATGCCTATGAAATTCAAGGACAAAGTGATTCTTCTTTGGTAGCAGTTTTCCCTGACGTACAGCAGCCAATGTTCCCCATTCTGAAGATAAAATTTCATAACAGAATGTTGGCCATACTCAGAGAAAACACACCTTTCTCCATCACAGCACTGCAGGAATGGAAGGTAAACTCCATGTTTTATCTCTTGGTTTTACTCTTACTCAATTTATTGCTAAAACCAGTCATTTTTTTTTACCAGGATGAAGATTCTATGTCTGATATAGATTGGGAAAGCTGATTGTTTTATGTACTTTCATTTTTATTACATTTGACAACTATGGTACATTAATTTTATTTCTGTGTGTGACAAGTAACTGTTTTCATTAATGGATTCATGTGCTGTGATAAACTAAAGATAACAATATCAATAATGTTTTATGATTTATTTTCCCTCAAACATTATTGAGATGGTCAGTAAATACACAAGCTATACATTTTCAAAAATTAATTACTGATCATTCCTCTTAAAGGTAAAATATATCCCCTCTTCATTAATGAGAAACTTCTCCTAAAATACTGTGTGACTTTACCTCTAAAGTGACTTTGGTTTCCCTGTAAACTAAAAAAAAATATTGTGAGCGAGTTTGGGGTTTTTGATTAATATGGGCTTTCCATTCCTTATGAGATTCCCAAAGCATACTGTTAATTTAGAAATTGGATCCAAACTGAACTCAGAGTGCTCTCAAAATGCCTTCACCTTTAAAATGATTGGTCAGGGGTCTTAAGGAGTTTTAATGGACCTAGACATCAAAATCAATTTAAATAACAAGCAAAGGGGTTTGGCACATGCTCTGCACAGTCCGCTTTTGCTCTGCATTGAGTATATACTTAGAAATTGCACTTAACTACTTCTTTAACAACAATATTGGTCAGGGGTTACAGCCTTAGAAAATATTCACATACAATGGATCAAGTAGTAAATTGATAGTAAAAGAGATTCTTTATGCCCCTGGCATTTCACTTTCAGAAGCTAATAGAATAATAAATGTGAATTAAGTGTAGTGATATAACGTTGTAGGATGCAATGGTACATAAATTTTTTCCTGCTCACAAGCTTTGATTTAAGACACGGAAGTTAAAATAGAAAATTGAGTCAATTTCAGTAAATATTTTAATAGTGCTGCAATGTCTAGTTTAATGTTACTCTAGTTAATAATCTAAATTTATTAAAGAAATTAAACACAGGTAGTTGCTGAAATATGGTGACCAGTGACAGTGACGCTGTTTGCAGTTGTTTTCTTCCTCGTGGCAATGTAAAGCGAATTTCTTCGATGCCTTGTTGTAGGATCAATACCTTAATGAACAAAATAAATATATATATATATATATAATTATATTAGTGAAGAACAATAAGAAGTTAAAGCTCTTCTCGTTATTTGCTTGTTCTGTACTAATATATTAAAAGAAATGTACTCACCTTGGGAAAGTACGTTATCGGGGTGCCAAATCAGGTCAGGTCCACCAGCCGCATAAGGAAGGGGAAAGAAATGGCACTTCAAACTCAGGGAAACACTTCAATGTTATCTGGATGACAAAAGATGGAAAGAAGTTAGTTACGCTGGTGGGTTTAGCACATTAAATTTTATATCTCATTGTAAAATGACAGTGTTTGAAAACTTCAAACCAAATTAATTCTTTAAGAGTGGCAATGAAAAAAAAACGACTTGCTTAGAAGAGTCTCCAACACAAATATTTACCTCTTTGCCAAACTAGTTGCCAAACTAGGTCCAGCCCACCAGCACCAGCCGCACAAGCAAGAGAAGAAACAGCGCTTTGAACTGGGATCTGGGATAAACTTCGATGTTTCCTGGATGAAACAAAATAAAAAGAACTTAATTAAAGCTGCAATAGGCGAGTACTGATCGACGGAAGAAAGCATTCTATCGGGAAAGGCGATCAAGAAAATCTACAAGACAGGAGCATGAAGCGATTGTCAAAGACTCAAAATTGGGGAAAAAAGATGTGTCTGAAAGAGCTGCACATTCATTAGGATCACTTTCAATAATGTTTTACGCCCGTAATATGAATTATTTATTTATTTAGACAGCGCTTTCTGCTTTGTTTTGGTTCCCGCTACGCTCTGCCACTCTGGGCAACTACCTCATTTTGAAACGACCGGGCTACGACAAATAAAATATTATCAGAGCAAGTTTAAAATACAACCCCAAAAGTAAAAGAAAAAAACAAAAAAAAACAACGAAATTTGCAGTCCAGAGGTTTAAGCAGTGAGAAGCAGCGCTTGCGCTAGATGTGCGGAGAGCGCGGAGAGGCGGAGAGGGAGAGCATGAAAATCGGCTATTTACAGGACGAAGAAAACAAGTTATTGCCAGGGCTGGCTTACCTAAGTAAACAAACATGGCGCCCTCGAATCGGTTGTCGTTTATGAAGATGTCTGAGAAAAATGAAATTATTGTCGATAATGAGCGAGTGTTGCGCAGCCGTTGTTCGGTCGTGTCGATATCGGTTGACCGTGCACATCTAGAAATAACTCCGTTTACAAATGTAGTCATCACCTCAAGAGGGAAAGGAATTGTGATTCACCGTACTTTCTGGACTAGCTCATTGCTGGGAGAGCTGAGCTGGTAAATCAAGTCAAGTCAAGAGTCATCCTGAGCTTCACAATGCATGTCCTAACAATTTGGTGAATATACCTTCCACTAGAATTTCCTTTTTATGTGAAAGAGTTGGAGAGTGTGCGATAATACTTTTAATGAATTTGTTGGGCAATAATGCAATTTAAGAAAGAGCTGGAAAGTGTGTGATAATGCTTTTTATGAAAGAGTAGGAGAATGTACGATAAAGCAATTTATGAAAGAGTTCGAGATTGTGTGATAATGCTATTTATGAAAGAGTAGGAGAGAGTGCGATAATGCTATCTAAGAAAGAGTAATTGAGAGTTTGTGATAATGCTATAAAACCTGTACACCTGTTAATTGGGAATCAAACATCAATAAGGTGCAACCCTAATCTTTGATGCCAAATATTTTTCAGCATGTGTGCTAAGTTTAAATTATATTTATCATTTCTTGTTGTGAAATAACGGAAGTGGGTATCACAGCAAGAACGCATTGTGTAATGCGACTTCTTGACTAGGTCGCATCATATCATGCGTTCTCTCTGCAGTCAGACACAGAGCGCATTACACTGAAGATGTCGCATCATGTTATGCGACCAAGTGCTCAGGTCACATCAGATGATGCGACCTGATTTGGTCGCATCAATTGATGCGACTCATGTCGCATTAGTTTTTCCAGTGTTCAGGGGTCCGTAACTTAACAAAACTCTGCTTTGCGTTGGTTACTTTATCGTCACGTTTTCGAATATTTATAAAAATTTAAAGTTATAACGTTGTATTTGTTGAACTATATGTTGGTAGCCCTGTTATATTTTTCCTTCTTGTCTTCTGTACTTATCGACTTGCTTTTGTTCTTCCCCATATCTATTTAAACCCTGTTCGCTTTATGTAAAAACCCCAGTCGTCGCTCATTAAATTCCTGAGAACCACTACAAACGAAGTTACTCTGCCCTGCTATAATCCCGAAGACGTCAACAGGTTATGAGGCCCAGAAGTTTCCACTGCGATAGTGACATTTGAGAAGAAGACGCCGCCGCCGACGACAAAACTCCACTCCCATCAAGACGACGAATCCCAACCAGCACATCAAGCGAAGTAAGTCAGGATGTCTGGAAATGACTTCAGTTTGGGCCGATTGGGAGATGGAGATAATGTGTGGTTTTCATGGTCTCCACGTGCCAAGGCTGCTCTAGTCTTTAAAGGTCTTTGGAAAGCCATTGAGCCTGGGTACGTGAATGGTAACGGAGAAGATAGAGCGATGACTGCGGCAGAAGATGAAGTAAATCTGAAAGCGACGTCCTTTTTGACTCTCGTCGTAAATGACGAATATCTCCAGATGATTGCGGACGCACCAAGAGCGAAAGAAGCATGGTCTGCTTTACAAGATCGTCATACCAAGTTCAGTTGTATGCACACTGTCCAGCTTGTTATAGAATATGTGACCCTGAGGAAGAGTGAAGACATGACTATAGCTAAGTATTTGTCCGCAAAGGAACAACTGTTTCAGCAGATCAAGGCAGGTGGCATAGAATTTACCGATAAGCAACGTGGTTGTTTTCTTTTGACTGGCCTTGTCGGCACCTCCTATGACAGGCTTGTGAGGAACATTGAGTCAGCAGAAGATGAAACCATGGCGCCTGACAAGATCAAAACTAAGCTGGTTTTGGAAGAATTACGCCTCGCAAGAGAAGATGCTGTTGATGCAAAGGCTCTAGCTGTGAAGGGGAACAGAAGCTTTAACCCAAACTCTAGGAAGAATGACAAGAACAGCGGTGAAGGTGGAAGAGAAAAGAAGGATAGTGAAGTTGAGTTTAAACGTCCAGGAGGGAGAAACTTAGTTTGCTTTAGTTGCGGAAAGAAAGGCCACATCTCCCGTTTCTGCCCGCAGTTTCAAGAAGATGAACAGAAGAAGGTCGTTGTCAAAAGCAAGGCGCTGAGAATGGTCTACGGATCCTGCAAGAAGTCTTCTTTTGGAAAGGACAAATCAACGAGAAGAAAGGGTAAATTTTATCTTGACTCAGGTGCTACGCACCACATGACTCCCGGATCTAGGACAGCTCGCCCCAGCTAACTCGCCCCGGTACCAAGTCGCCCCATGCCCATTTCGCCCCGAGCCCAAGTCGCCCCAGTTCTAACTCGCCCCAATTAAAATTCATTTTTAAGGGATTTGCACTAATTTTTGTATTAGATCAGAAGTAGCCAGACACATTGTGGCCAATAGCCCACAGGTAGGTGACGACGTCAACGTTGTCCTTGCAGTCGTAGTATCTGTCGAGTATGTGGTGGATGCGCTGCTCAGCTTGCTCCAGACGGCTCTTCCGTTGAAATTCGGACCAATATCGTACCATTTTCGCCCATTTTTGCAGTGCAACTGGGACGTAGGTCACAAGCGCTACAGATCACAACCGCTACAGGTCACAAGCGCTACAGCTCGCTAACGCTACGGGTCGCAAGCGCTACGAGTCACAAGCGCTACAGCTCGGTAGCGCTACGGGTCACAAGCGCTACAGCGAGAATCCGCGCGTTAGGCGGAGCCGAGCCGAGCCGAGCTAAACCTTGAAAAATTACGCACGTGGCGTGAAAACATGGAAAATTTCACGAGGGAGCTCGGTTGAAATGGGGGGCTTGAATTCCACTCTCCAAATTGTTGTCCTCAGAAAAATTAAATGTTTTGGTAAGATTCGAACCTCCGTCCTGCGACTCTCCGCGCGGACACTATGCCGGCACGGCTACGACGCCACGGTACCAGATGCCGGACCACTAGGAGTCATCCTGCGCGAGAAGCCACAGTCACCGAAGAAACGAACCCGGTGTCATTTTTTGCAGTTGCCCAAGTCACAAGGACGGTATAGCTGGAAAGAGCACTTGGTCCGAACAAAAAAAAATAATAAAAAGAAAAAAAAATTACGCGGTTTTTGAACCAATTCCCGCCCAGTGCCATGAGCAGCGACGATACCAATGACGCTACGCGGCCGGCCCAGCACCGCCCAGAGAGCAGGCGCACTCATGACACCGGGTTCGTTTCTTCGGTGACTGTGGCTTCTCGCGCACCATGACTCCTAGTGGTCCGGCTTCTGGTACCGTGGCGTCGTAGCCGTGCCGGCATAGTGTCCGCGCGGAGAGTCGCAGGACGGAGGTTCGAATCTTACCAACACATTTAATTTTTCTGAGGACAACAATTTGGAGAGTGGAATTCAAGCCCCCCATTTCAACCGAGCTCCCTCGTGGAATAGCCGACGGTCTAGTGGTCTAGTGGTGCCGCGAAAGCCGTGGGGTGTCTGTGAGACTCGGCACATGGGGCCTGGTTCAAACCCAGGTAGGTTCTTCACTGGTAGCGACAGCGGGTTGCCAGGAAGTTCCGTCCCATGCCCACGACTGGTGGTCGGTCGTGGGGTCATAAGTCCTAGAATCTGGCTCCAAAAATAGCTATTCCATGCTCTGGGGACAGGGCAGTTCGGTTAACCACCGTACGACTAAATCTGACAGTACGGGGATCAAATCTGTTGAATTGCGCGACAGGATCGCGGCCAGAAAAGCACCGGTTCCCATAAGAACACCGAAGTAGTTGGCTGCCACGGGGGGTAAAAGCCCTGTGCCTGGCGGGAACCGCAACCTCCCTCGGGAGGTTTACTGTCGCAAAAATTTTCCATGTTTTCACGCCACGTGCGTAATTTTTCAAGGTTTAGCTCGGCTCGGCTCGGCTCCGCCTAACGCACGGATTCTCGCTGTAGCGCTTGTGACCCGTAGCGCTACCGAGCTGTAGCGCTTGTGACTCGTAGCGCTTGCGACCCGTAGCGTTAGCGAGCTGTAGCGCTTGTGATCTGTAGCGCTTGCGAGCCACTCCTTGCAACTGCGCAAATTACGCCCTTGCTCGGTTGGCGCCGTCGTGGTGCCCTCGTCGAGACCATTTTCGCTCATTTCTTACAGTGTACTGGCCACTTACGCCCTTGATCGCAAAAAACGGTAAGAGATAGAACGAAACGGACGAAATTTTGGTCCTGAGGACCGTAACTCGGCGAGTTATCCCTTAGGACCCCATAAAAAATTATAGATATATATTTTTCCTTTCACGTAAAACACACACAGACAAACATTGAACTATTTTGGCACTCAAGTGGCGTAATAGGCTTCGCTAACGCTCAGTCAATAATTTTTTTCAGTGCCTAAATGGGGGTTGGCAGAATTTGCACCTTAAGATCCCCCACTCTATACTACTCACACACAAGGTCGTTTACATAAGCCCGTTTCAAAGCTTTTCCAAAGCAGAAGGGCGGGCTGATAACATGAAATGGGGCGCGATTTTGAAAATTTGGCGGATTGGGGCGAGTTGGCAAAAACTTGCATCCGGGACTCGCCCCAAACCGGGGCGAGTTAGCCCTGGGGCGAGTTAGCTGGGGCGAGATGTCCGGCACCCATGACTCCCTACCAAGATTTGTTCTTCGAGCTCGAGCCTTGTGGAGGCTATGTTTCACAGGCTGATGATACTCAGCTGTCAGTACATGGAGTAGGAAAGGTTAGGTTTTCTGTTACAACAGATGATGGAGAATGTGTCTTGGTGTTCTCTGAGGTTCTGTATGTTCCAGAGGTTGCGGACACTTTAATATCCGGAAGACAACTGGATAAGAAGGGTGTCAGGATGGTAATTTTCAATGGCACATGTTCAGGCTATGATGGCGATACTAATGAGCTTTTATTTCAAGCACAGGCTGACGACGAGGAAAACATGTATGTTTTGGAAGGTCAGGTTGAAATCAACGGAACAGCCTTGAAGACTAGTGCGACCTGGCATGAGAGGTTTGGCCACATGTGTTCTCTGCCCCGTGTCAGTGGAATCGGACCAAACGACAGAGAGAGATGTGAGGTCTGCACACTTGGAAAGTTCAAAAGGAAGCCCTTTCTAGTCAGCCACAGCAGAGCAACAAGCAGGTTAGAATTGATTCACAGTGATGTGGGTGTAATTGGAATTGCGTCTGCAGGTGGGTCAAAATATTCCCTAAGAGAAAATAGACGTCTATAGATTTCTGTAGATGGTCTATTGCTGCTATAGTTGGTCTAAATTTGTAGATGTCTCTACGTAGATGATTAAAAGACGTCCAATAGACGTCTTTTGACGTCTACGTCTAGGTTTGGTCGAAAAACAGTCGACACGAGACGATCTATTTCCTATCTGATCCATCTATGAAACCAGACCTCTAGCGGTAGACGAAGTGTAGACATGCCGAGACGGTCTAGCAGCCATCTAACCTGTCTAAGAACTTAGACGTCTAGGTGTAGACGAAGTGTAGACGACACGAGATGATCTATTTCCTGTCTGACTCATCTATGAACCTAGACGTCTATTAGTAGATGAAGTATAGATATGCCAAGACGATCTAACAACCATCTAACCAATCTATAAATTTAGACGTCTAGGGGTAGACGAAGTGTAGTCGACACGAGATAATCTATTTCCTGTCTGACCCATCCATGAATTAAGACGTCTAGCAGTAGACGAATTGGAGACGTGCCGAGACGATCTAACAACCATCTAACCAATCTATGAAAGTTATACGTCTAGTGATAAACCGAGTGTAGACGACGCGAGACGATCTATTTCCTGTCTGGCGTATCTATGAACTCAGCCGGTCAAACCGTTCAAGTTTTAACCAAGTAGGATACGAAAGTTTTGAACACATTGGGATGTTTATACTGTAGTGCGATTGTTTGACGAAATTGTCCGCAGATTGCAAGGGTAATTTTAACGAAATATCCCTTGACTAGTCCATGTCAGAGGAGAGGGGATCCCGAGTCTGACGGGATGAAAAACACTGGAGCCAGACTTTCCTCAGGTAGGAGGTAACTGGTGGTGCAGTGGTCATCGTCATAGGTTCCCAACCCACAGTTCCGAGGTTCGAATCCAGGCAAAGGTAAGGTAAATTACATAGAATAAATCAAATCAAATAGGTTAAGTGAAATTACGATCAACAAACGAGTAAGAGAAATAGTCATTAACAGAAAACGAAGCTATAAAATAATTTTCGTTCATGACGGTCGCTTTGTGGACATCTTACAGGTGTCTCAAGGTAGCCATCTAAAGAGCATCTAACGATAGACGTCTAGACACGTCTAGACATAGACGTCTAGACACGTCTAGACATATACGTCTAGACACATGTAGACATAGACGTCAAAAGATAGACGTCTATTAGACGCGAATTTAGCGACCATCAAGACGGAATTTTCTAGACGTCTAGCCGTCTACCTGTAGACGTCTATTGCACATAAAATAGACATCTATTTTCTCTTAGGGTTACGTAACCTTCATGGATGACTACAGCCGTTTTGCCACTGTTTACCCAATCGCAAGGAAGAGTGATGTCTTTGAGAAGTTCATGCACTTTAAGAGAAGAGCTGAGCTGCGACATGAAGTGAAGCTCAAGGCCCTGCAGACTGACAACGGAGGAGAGTACTGCAATAAGAAGTTCGAGGAAATGTGCCAATCAACAGGCATTCAACACAGAACTTCACAGGCCTACACACCGCAGCAAAATGGCAGGTCAGAAAGGCTGAATCTAACCCTACTTAATCTTGTGCGTTGTATGCTGTTACAGTCCGGATTGCCAGCCAAATGGTGGGCTGAAGCCCTCGCTACTGCATGCCATGTAAGGAACCTCTGTCCATCCACGACCATTGAAGGTGCTACCCCTTATGAGTTGTGGTACGGAAAGCCTGTTTGTGAAGAGGAATGTAGGAGACTGAAGGTGTTTGGATGTCGAGCTTACTATGCTGACTTGAACAAAACCAAACTTGGTGCAAGAGGGAAGAAGGCCGTATTCCTAGGGTACGATGAGAATACCAAGGCTTGGCGGCTATTAGATGAATCCACATCCTCTGTGGTGTTATCAAGAGATGTGGATTTCGAGGAAGAGGAATTTCCGTTCAAGGAGAAAATGGGTGAGCCTGAAATGAAAACTTATGCATCTGATGTTGTTTCCTGTTTTGGGTTTGAAGATGCCGATTTAGGTGTGACTGCCCAAGGAGAGGAAGTCCATGAACGAGTTGATCTGGAAGAAGATGAGCGGGAAGAGGCTCAACTCATCCATGAGAGGGAACCTGTTGTGCCTGTGAGACGTTCAGAGAGGATAAGGAAAAATGATGGAGCACGCAAGACGGTATGTGGACATTGTAAACATGTTGAGCTGTCAGCTAATTGTTCGGAACCAACCACTGTTGCAGAGGCTTTGAGCAGGCCGGACTCAGAACTCTGGAAGAAGGCCATGGATGTTGAGATGCAGAGCTTGAAGAGCCATGAGTGCTGGGAAGTGGTGCAGAGGCCTAAGGACAGGAAGATTATCGGATCCAAGTGGGTTTTTAAGGTAACAACCGGGGTTGTAAAAATAAAACTTTCCCCTCCTTTAAAAATATTAACTTTAAAACCTTTCTACAGATAGAAGTCTAACAAACCCGCTTGATCAGGAGCTAGTGCATAAATTTCAGGAGCCACATACTGAGAGCGACGTCGCATAACTTTTCCTGTTAAGAACAAGCGGGGTTGTAAAAGTAAAACTACCCCCTTCTTAAATAATATTAACTTTGAAACTTTTCTACCGACAGAAGTCTAACAAACCCGCTTGATCAGGAGCTTGTGCATAAATTTCGGGAGCAAAATTCTGAGAGTGGCGTCGTGAAACTTTTCCTGATAAAAACAAGCGTGTTGTAAAAGTAAAACTACCCCCTTCTTAAATAATATTAACTTTGAAACTCTTCTACATAGAAAAGTCTAACAAACCCGCTTGATCAGGAGCTAGTGCATAAATTTCGGGAGCCACATACTGAGAGTGACGTCGCAAAATTTTTCCTGATGAGAACAAGCGGGGTTGTTAA